>JBAWJQ010003051.1:0-138269 GCA_037783105.1 Bactrocera zonata | reverse complement strand
TTTGTATGAATTTTTTATTTGAACCAAAGTATGTAAATGTATAAAAACGATTTATTGAAGTGTTAGTGGATATAATAGTTGAAAATATTAATGTAAAATTTTCTATAAATCAAAGAAACATGCACATTAAAGAGTCTCCGAGGCTTCCTTCTGGGTTTTACCAACTTCATGCCAAACTACAACTAAAGAGGGTATATGTTCAGGATATAAAAAGTTGCGGAATCTGATTTTGTTTACTCAATCTCTCTGTGTTGTTATTGTATCAGGCTAATTTAGTAAAAAAATGATTGCTCGCATACAAAATTTTTAATTTTGTTATTGTTGTCGTTGTAAATTGTTTAATTAACCCCACTGCCGCCAAGAAGCATTTCTCAAATTGCAAAGATAAAAATGTTTATTTTCTGTTATTGTCACATTCAACGCAATGGCGTTTCCAGATAAAAATATTAAATAACACATTAAAGTGAAATAATTGTAAGTTTTCAGCACAACAATATTTTACTTGGAAAAATTTACCCAATTTAAGTAAACAGAGCTACTTTCGGGGATGGGACCAAAAATTTGAACGATATATGACACTCAGCCATTCAGAACGAAACTGAGTTTGAATCATTTTTAATTTTTTGTTCTAAATTTAGGGTTTATGAATTAAATGGTTTTTGGGTTGATAAACATATGTAGAGTGGCGTTCACTTAAATAGGAGCGCAGTAAAAGTGAAAATATTAGATGCGCACCTACGTCCCCGCTGATAATCAATAGATAGCTCCAACACTTAGTGGTGAACGAATATAACATATCCAAAAGTGTCCTACACTTTTGATTGTGCAAATATGTCCGATGTTTGTTAAAACCTTCGAATACGGTGAATTCGAGGCGAAGCCATGAAGGGCTTGTTTCACCTTTGGAATCACCCTCCAAACGATTTCAAAGCGACTATATGCCCTGGGAATAATTCAGAATTAAGGAACAGGGGTTCCTTATGGCCTCAAAACCAAGAGAGATATTGCACCGTCTAATTATTAATTGTTTTCTTCGATGGCACATGTTTTGGCTCAGAAGTCACAAAACAACACTTTTTGCATAGCACCACAAGATGAATAATGGTATTCAAGCTTTGTCAGGAAGACCGTGAAAAGTTCTCACATATTATTGATGGATAATACTTCAAATAATTCACTTCTAAAACAGCGAGATTTACATTTGCATATTGTTTTCGTAAGTTGCCAGTTATCAAGTAACGAAAAAGATGTAAAAAATATCTGTGAATAAAATAGGTGAAAGCCCATATGTAGTCACTCTAGCATTAACTAAAAGATGCTTGAAGTTTTAAAAATATTAAATTTTCTAGTGTTCGTAATCAAGAGTCATTGCCCTTTTGGCCTTTTTATATTTTAGAGCACAAAAACAACGCAATCAGGGTACACTATAAGAACACATGCGATAACATACATACATATGCACATATAACAAAGCCTCAGCAACTGTCTGTACTGAAGGAACTTAAATGCAAATTCGTGCTTTATCGCCCTAATTGCCACTTTGTGCTATATTATTTAAATTATGTAGCGTTTGCTCAAGTACCAACAGACCGGCTCCTTCGAGGAGTTTGGATAAATATCCAAACATATTCGAACGTTTAGCTAAGCACAAACATACATACTTATACTTGCATGGAGTACGACAATGACAGCAGACCAAACACGCCAGTCAAAACGTATAAAAAAATCAATTTCTTCAAATGAATTCTTTGAAATCTGTTGTTCCTTGAATTTCCGATTTGAAATTTCGGAAGGCAATGAAATAAGATAAGTACGTAAATATTCCAAGCATTTTATAAGAAAACTTCAATTTCTTATTTCACTAACAAATAGCACATACAAGGCAGCAATTGACCATTTATAAGAATTCACCAACTATAAGTAGCTCATTATAATAATACTATGCTCATAATTCTTTGACTTTTTTTAATTATTGACATAACAGTACTCGGTCACCGCACGCCACGTACACACACCTGTACAATATTCAACATACCGAAATGCAGTCAACGATACTTGCTTCGCGTTTTAAGATTTTTTCGCTGAATTGAAAATAAATCGTTTGATAGAACCACTATCAGTCACTTGTACGTAATTTCCTCAAATATGATAATGTATTTATTCTTCTTTTACCAAATCGAGTGGAAAACTAGCACATTAAGATTTTTCTTCTCGACCAAATGACACAGTATTTGACAGTTCTGAAAATTCGCAAATTCTTTTTTACATGTTCTTCTTTATGCTGTTATTTCTTTATACTCGTTACGGAGAACGTCAACGAGACTGTCCCCAACGTGCGCTTAACCAACGAGTAACTATGGAAATCGCTATAGTTCTGATACAGTGATCTACAAGGAACGTGTACAATTCAAATTGGAAATAATTTTGAATCAGTTTACGCGCACACTGCGCATTTGTAGGACAATTACACATATTTTTATAGTGTTTAGCAATAACTAACATTTTTATCAATATACATACATACATACATACATAGATAATTTTGAAATAAGGTTATTAAACATAACTAAAGAATGTCACTGTAGTGCAATTCGTGACTGACTTTAGATTCAATTAAATTTGTATTAACAAAATAGTAAACTTTGCGATTAAGTATTTTAAATTTCAATCTTTTAATATACATATGTATATGTACACATGTACATGTATCTACAAATCAGGATGTCAAGTGTCAAATTATGAAAGTGTGTTCAAAACAGCTTTTTAAAATCCAATTATTTCTGAATTAGGAAATAATATGAGATCTTTTAGCGTGCAGTACACACAAACCATTAAAGTATTAAATGAATATGAAGACAAACTATCAAAAGTATTGAGACAAAAGTCAGCTACGTAAATTTAATGTATGATGCTGCTACTTTCTACTGGAGAATATTAAAACAACCCAGTTTAATTCCTAGACTTCCTTTTATTTTAGTTAATGGCTCTTCTTTATGGGTTTTACAATTTAAAGGAAATTAGAAAAGGTTTAAAATTCATATGTACATACAAACATTACGATGTCCGTTATTTCACATGCTGATTTTTTCAGAACGACCCATGAAATTTTATTTTTCTCATATATATACATTTGTATTTAAAACATGACATGAAATCAAAAATTTAATGAGATGAGAAAGTACATTTACATATTATAAGATTATAAGGAAGGCAGTGAAGCCAATACAGATATCATTTATAAGAGTCAAATGGTTTTATTTTTTTGAATTGCTTAAAAATTGCAGTTATGTGTCATGATATAATTTCCTTCTTTTGCTTCCACTATCTTCTGTGTCAATATATTTGTGTTTGTGCAATCGCGCAGTAAAATATTTGTTTCAAGCACTAACCTCACACATCCGGGTGTGACATAACAAAATGTTGCGGTTTGCTCCACAACACAACCCATGCAAACATTAGAAACGAAATGAATGAAAACGAATTTAAGCCGACTACTACAAAGACATATTAGGACACAAGGTTAGAGGCCACGGAATCACAAAATATAAAAAAATAATGCAAAATAGTGAGGAATGGCACAGAATATTTGATTGCTACGAGCATTGATTACTTTCTGTTCGAGGCCTTTTAAGTCCTTGGACTTAAAGGCATTACTTTCCGCAGTTCTTTTACTAGCAAAGGCATGCAAATCTTACTTTTTCCTCATTTTTTCAAACAGCGTAGTTTTCGATCACAAATTGCCTGAATTGGACGAAGTGAAAATGGGTGTGGGCGACGAGGACGAGTGGGTGATGGTCGCTCCAGAGGGCTGTCGTATTGAGTGCTGTTGCTTGAGCTGCTTTGTTGAAATGATTGCCTGCATTTTGTAGCACACATTTGAAAACTTCATCCTTGATATATGTTGCATTAAATACGCTATTATTTGAAGAAAAGCGAAACTCGAGCTTTAAACCACAATACGACGAATTATTAACACCGAAAAAATTGCATTTGTGCGAAAACCGTTCATGAGAAAATTAACAAAATTTAACAATACAGGATTGATTTGACTTTCGGTTAACGATTGGTTGGTTAGTTAGTTGATTAGTTGCACGTACAATATATTTATGGATATTAGTATGTAAGTATGTATGTAGTAGTAGCCGTGGCAGTGGCACATTAAAATATTTTACTCGTTGACTTGTGGTCCGTATATTTGCACACACGCTTCTCAACTAAAACTACTACATTCGATTGTTGTTGTGAGCTCAAAAAATGATTTGCAAAATTTTTTAACGGTTACAAATTTTGCTGTTGGCATTTTTTCTCGTCGTTTACATTTTGCTATTTTATTTTAAAGCACTATTTATTGTAGAAGAAGAAAAAAACAAATCACTTACTAGCCTCCCTTCGTTGTTTTTCACCTGCGCCGTTTCTATCACGTTTTACTAGCCTTCTTATTCTCTTTTATGCTCTTGCGACTTTGCTAATACTCTGGCTCCGCACTCGTTCTTGCTTTTCACATGCCACCACGTTCACTTCACTGTCTTTCTTCTGCGGTACACTTTACACTTTACACTTTTCCGCTTTTGATCGCACACACACGACCCTACAATTCCACTCTGCCACCACGCTACAATGCCTAAAAGTGTGCTACTACACTAAACCAGAACGCTCCAATGGTACAAAGAACGCCACGGTACACTCGCACGCTGCACACCCCTCACCCCGTACTCGCATGTGTGTTTGTAGCTACGTTTGTGTAGTTCACGACGTACTCGCGTTCGCTCATTCACGAACCTAAACCAAAGCAGCAGGCGCACTCATTGCCATGAAATTGAAAATTTTCATCATTAATTTTTTTTACGAATCCTTTACATATATGAACATGCTTTCTTTGGATAAACTTATTTAATCAGCATATTGATATTTTGTAGGCCCTTGTGCAAATATTTTTATATGGGTTTTCACTTATACACACACTTATAATTTATATATTATTCTTTCTATTAACCGATGTATGGCGTTTATATACATACATAAATAGATTTTCAACTATATATTCGCACAGCATTAGAATTGCTAGAGCATGCGGCTGATTAGATTTATGTAAATTAGAATTTTGCACAGTTTTTTCTATATTTATTTAGTATTCCTGTGCCTTATTATGTGCTCGACAAAATTTTCTGCATTCTTTGGGACAGACAAACAGACACTCGCAAGCAGCAGTGAACCTTAACTTTTCGTGTTTCCACCTCTTCGTTTCGTGGTGGAGTGCTGCATCGAGGGATATTTTGCGAAAAACTGGTTAAAAGTAGGAAGTACTCGCCACAAATGCAACTCAACTCAAATCGTCGTCTCGTTGTGTCCTAACTATTTGGCACGATGAATGAATGAAGGCGTGTTTGAATACACCACCTACCGCAAATCGTTGAGAATTCACCAAAATGAATCAAACTCACGTGCAGCTCAATGGGATGTACCACCATACATAAGCAGTTTAAGAAAAGTTATTATAACAGCTTTTATGAATGGCTGCTCTTCTGGTTCTCAATTATTTGTAAGGAAATCGAATCTTTGTTGTAGATGTAAGTGCTGCTCAGTGGACAAAGTAACCGGAAACGGATAAAGTTGAATTACGAATGCTATGAGGTGGCCAGAATATTTTTAGATTTGAATTAATAATTGAAATTTTTTCCCAAAACTTTAATAATAAAACTACTTTAATATCTATTTATATATATATATGTATGTATATGTACATATGTGTATAAAAATTACATGTCCAGGTTAACTCGTAAGCTACTTAACCGATTTGAGTAAAATTAGCACACTGTGCCCAGTTTTATTCAACTTACAAGGTAGTATAGTTTATATTAAGGAGTTATAAACAGTTAGAATTACAAAAAAAAATCGATTTTTTATCTTATTTTCGTAATATACTGTATATTTAAGAATACAGATAGAATATTTCATATCGCCCCGGTGAATATTTTCGAAGTTACACGCAAATTCAATTCGCGTTAAAAGTAAAACAATTCATAAATAAAGAATATATATTTTTAATCATATGTATGTAAGCATAATTTCAAAATTCAAAAAAAAAAATAATAAATAAGCACAATTTTTAGTAAAATGCCAAAATTTGGCTCGAAAACTTCGGATCTTCTTGGAACTTTCCAAGAGCTCATAGAGCGAAGCGATGTCGCTTTGGAAGATCGAGCAGGATCAGTTCATGCACAAGCTGTTTTTTACGCCTTCAATTTAAGATTTTGACATAAAATGTGGAAAGTCATTCCATATGTCAGTCCGAATTGCTGGGATCAACTCTCCACTGTCTTCGTGGACACTCTCAGCTACGGCTGCTATATTTTCTTTACTGCGTGCTGGACGTGGTCTATTTGATCGAATATTATCCGTACTCGGGTAAGCATCTCGAAGAAATATATGTGCTGGTTTCAAAAAATTTTATTTTTCAATTCGTGATGACTGCTAAGAAGCATAATTTTAAATTATAACATTACAAGCAAATATTCTAATGAAGTATAGTACATAAATCATAATGGGATGAAATGTACTGAAATGTGATTGAAAAGTGGTAAAAAAAAATTGTTTTAAAGCACTAAACAAGAATTCCGGACCCAAATCTTACCCCTTCTCTCTTGTATTATGTATACCACACAACAGCAACGCGCGGACGGATCTTCTAGTAAGTGGATATATCAAAAATCTTAGAGATGAGATTAGCAATTGTAATTAAAACTTTTTTTTTTTAAAGAGCAAAACTAGGACAACGACACTCAGCTCACCTCTATGTCTATCATTCTCAATATATTTTTTCTATTTCAAATTTTGAACACTTTCCCAAATTCTAAGCATTACTATAAGTTAAAGAAAGTTATTTCAAACCATTTAAAATATATTTTAATAAAACTAAAGCTAATTTAGTTTCTCAGTAAAATTTATATTATTTAAATATCACCGCTCCCCAGATCCCTGCTCCCTGTTTCTAGAGTTCTTCGTTAGAGAACAGTAGTATTATTAATATTTTAAATATTAAAATATTAATATAAGTGAAGAGGTTCTGGCGTACTTGTACAAGCATGATCAAAGTAGATCTCTACCTACATCATTAAGTCATAACCAGCTTTGCCATCTCTGATTATAAATTAAAAATTGCAAAATTGCGTAATTGATCCTGCTGGGCTCGTCTCCTCAATCCTCCAAAATATCAAATAAAGTCAATTGGATGAACAGACATCCGATCGAGCGATTTTCGCCATTTTTATACCCTGAACAGGGTATATTAAGTTTGTCACGAAGTTTGTAACACTCAGAAGGAAGGGTCGGAGACCCTAAAAAGTATATATATAAATGATCAGTATGTCGAGCTAAGTCGATTTAGCCATGTCCGCCTGTCTGTCTGTCTGTCCGTCTGTCTGTCTGTATATATACAAACTATGTAGTCCCTCAGTTTTTAAGATATCGTTTTGAAATTTTGCAAACGTCATTTTCTCTTCAAGAATCTGCTTATTTGTCGGAACTGCCGACATCGGACCACTGTTACATATAGCTGCCATACAAACTGAACGATCGGAATCAAATTCTTGTATGGAAAACTTCCAGGGTGACCATCAACCTCAACCTCAATCAAAGATTTGGTGTTGAAAAACCGTCGATTAACAATTAGAGACCTTGCTGATGAAGTTGGCATATCGAAAAGCTCAGCAAATACCATTTTTAAAGATGTTTCGGGCCTTAAGCGCGTCAAATCTCGATTGGTACCGAAAACATTGAATTTTTTGGAAAAAAGGCGTCGCGTTGAAGTTTGTGAAACGATGCTTTCCGACTACCAGGGTGTCATGAAATGCATTATAACTGGCGATGAGACTTGGATCTATGCTTACGACTCCGAAACAACCGATCAGTCGAGCGAATATCGTGCCAAAAGAGAGCCAAAACCAAAAAAAAATACCGCCAAAGTCGCTCAAAAATCAAGGTCATGTTGACTGTTTTTTTCGATTATCGTGGTGTTGTGCATTATGAATTCCTTCCAACCGGTCAATCAGTAACACTACCCGCCTAAAGAGGCCGGAATTGTGGAAAGACAATTCTTGGTTTTTACACCATGATAATGCACCATCCCATACTGCCCTCGTAATTCGTGATTATTTCGTCAAAAACTCAACCCATATCGTTCCGCAACCACCGTATTCACCTGATCTGGCGCCGTGCGACTTCTGGCTGTTCACCAAGCTCAAAAGACCGCTCCGGGGACACCGTTTTTATACGATAGAGGAGATTCAAGCCGCAGCGAAGACGGAACTGAAGGCCATCCCGGAAAGTGACTACAACCAGTGTTTCGAAGATTGCAAAATCCGTTGGCATAAGTGCATTGCATCGAGAGGAGATTACTTTGAAGGGGATGAAATTGAGAACAAATAAAGAATTTTCAAAATAAATACAATGTCACCTTCTTCTTTGGGCACAGTAAATAATCATGAAGACGAGACGAGTTTTTCTGTGCAAGGGAAATATTGAGTAAAAATTAAGATATCTTAAGAAGCTTGGAATATGTGTTCATTGACGAAAAGCCTTAAAACAGCATTAACCGAAAACATATAAAGTGATATGACTAAGAACAAAATTAACATATAGAACAATCAGTAGTCACAGGGGATCGCAATAGCCCCTGTGGGTTGAAGATTTTGAAAAAATAGGCGTGGTCCCGCCCTCTAATTGTTTAAAGTACATATCTCCTAAACCATTTAAGCTACAATAAGCAAATCTGCTCAGGGCAAATGTCTTAAGCATGCCGGTATTATTACAAAGTACTTAATGCACAATCCATAACTAAAACAGCAGAAACTCAAATTTTAACACCAGAGTTGAAAATCACAGTAATGTGTACGATCGGGGTAGGAGTAGGTCTGGGCTGATATACTTTTGGCATTAACTGTATACTCACTTTCACCTGGAATAACAAAAATATTGTAAAGTACCATATAAGGGAAAATGATGTAATTCATGGACCGTTTTCACCTACATACGGTATAAAATAAACATGGAGTATAAAAATCCTTACATTGGATATGTCCCCCAGGAATGTACTGAACTAATTTTATAGATTTGAAGCAGCTTTAAATTTAAATATTCGATAAGGCAGCTTATAAATTAACTGATGTTTTCGTTATAAAATCAAACTAGGATGTTGAAAAGTAATAGTATGTTTTCAAGAATTTTTAGAAGAAAGAATCAGTTGGAATATACAATTTTTATATATGGAAAGTAGGCTTTGATTTTAGCTGATTTCTCGCATTTTCTTATTAAAATATAAGAATGTCCTAAAAAGTGCAGTTAATACAAATATCTACTGTGATCAAATTGAAAGGTGAATTGTGTCTATTTCATCTCCTTCAAAGTAATCCGCTTCCGCTGCAATACACTTATGCCAAAGAATTTTCCAGTCATCATAACACTTGGAAAACTCCTCCGTCGTGATGGCCCTCACGCCTTTTTCGATTCAGCTTTTATATCCTCATTTGAGTCAAAAGAGTGTCCTCGGAATGGCCATGTTAATTTGCTGAAGTTACACGAAGGTAAATCAGGCGAATGCGGTGGTTGCGGCACGCTATTAGTTCAAAATGTCCCGAAATGATCACGAATAACCCATGCAGTATGAGTCGGTGCTTTATCGCACTTTTTTGTTCAATAAATTCAGTGATAGTAAAAATCGAAGAATTCACTTTTAGAGCCTCCCAAAACGACGCGTATCTGAAATACTAATAAATATTTTGACGTGAAATTTAGCGTAGATGTCACTAATAGTACTACCAACTTACAGAAAAAAATTTACCGATTCGAAAAACACGCGAAGTATAAATTAGAAATTCACCTTTCAATTTGATCACAGTATTATTCTTACATACATATGTACACTAAACCTACTACTACAGATCGGACTCAGGCACACTTTTTCAAAATTTGGACCACAGTTGCTAATCACTGCCGTAATAGCTAAATTTCGTAGCTTTAATTATCACATTTAATATTTTTTTTTAATTAATAGCATTTTGTGGTCTCCGAATTTTCAAAAACAACCTTTGCAGAGTGCCAACAGACATGTGTACCAAGTTTCATTAATTATTTCTATTTGCACGGGGAGACGAGCGGACGGATAGGCAGACATCCGGAACTCAATTCGTCTTGAATTTCCGATCACTTTGAACTTATATATGTACATATATATACATAACTCTATATCTATCTCGATTAGTTTTAGATGTTATAAACAAGCCTTAGGAGAACAAAATAAATAAACTCTGTTAAACATGTTGCGAGAATATAAAAATCTGGACAAGCGTTATATATCTCCTGTGTATTGAAAGATTTAAGGCAATTATAACGGAATAATTAGTCATGGATTAGAGCAGAAGCCGAAATGGGTTTGTAGTCAGACAAATGCAAAAATACTTATATACTCAAGCGTAAACCCACAAAAGGGTCATAGTTAGCAGTGGTCAAGCAAACGTGAATAGCAGACGCAACCGGTGAGCTGCACGCCAATAGGTGAGCGACAACAACAATAACTGTGTAGACAAGCTACAGAAAGTGTTCATCACGCCATAAAGACGACGCTATGCGCTGGCCCTTTCCAGCAATCACCTTTTTTGCTTTTGCTATCTTAAAGTTATGCCAACTATTTCCACAATTTTTACTTAACAAAATGTTCGTATACATTTGTAGGTTAGTATGTATGTATGTGTATAGTTGCATATAAAGGATTCTACGTAATCGCACGTTTTAGATTCAGCATATCCGTCCGAGCAAAACAAAACAAATTAATACCATCAGCAAGGAGTGCCCCATTTTCAGCTGTGGTGCAAGTAATGACCTGCCACTGCACAGTGTATCACGTTACGACATATTCTTCACAAATATTTGTGCATGTATATGTGACTGGAGTAATTCAAATGAAGAAAAAATTGTTATAGCGTCAGTGCAGATAAATTTGAAAATATGATTAGGAACAGTGAGTTTTTTATATATCCAATGGCACTGATATTTTAACTGAAGATTTGTTATATAAAATGAAAATGTTGAAAAATGGCGATTTATTTCGCAATACACATAGTTTCCACTTAGCTCGATACACCTAACGCAGCAATGGTTCAACTTCATTAACACGTCTGTAAAATAAATTTTCTGGAAGTCTGTCACGCAAGCCAATTGGGGTGAGACACCAATTCATCCTTACTTCCGTCAAAATTGAAGGAGCCTGCCGGTACGTTATCATGAGGATAGCGCCGTTTTTCTGCAATATGTGCTCAACAAATCGGTATATTAGAGCCCTGTGACCATTTCCTCTCCGACCGTTAACAAAGTCTTCACACTCTGAAGTCCACTGTTCCTTGGTCTCTGCTGATTGGTAGTAAGATCCGTGTTTTGTCACGGCCACGGAATGTTATTAAACAGCGACTAACATTACTGTGAAGAGATTAACCGGATGTGCAAAGGCGGTAGCATCAGACAAGTTTCTTATGCTCAATGTTTTATGCAGCATGAGTCATCATACGGTCTTTTAAGTTGCCTCTACTTCAAGCTATCTCGCGCGTCTTTAAACGCGTGACTTCGAGTACAAAATAATTGTTTTTATAGTATTTTCACGAATGATCGTACTTGTACTTGTATGAGCGACACGTGTGAGGAACGTTTGTCCTCACTCGTGTGAGGAACGTTTCAACTCATCAATGATCCGACGTAAGTTTTGCTTTACGAAACAGCCCATCAAAAGACGTTTGTAGTAATCAATTCTGAAGCTGAAGAGTTTGATACGCAAGGAGTCATTATGGTATGTGTCGTCTATGTGAAACCAGAGTCCGATCCATCGTCACCTTTTTCAGACATTTGAGGGTAGACATAATAAGGTAAGGTCCATCGATACTGGTGTTCTATGGAAATGGTGTTCGGAAAGTGATTATTGTTCCAGAAATATGATAATATACTTATATAAAATATGTTACACGATAAAACGTTGAGTCAATACAACCGAAGTAAAACTTTAATCGAACTAAAATTTGATTTTTAGCCAAAAAGTTACAAAAAAAAAAATAAAAATATAGGTAAAATATTGAAATAGAAGTAATAGTTCCTAATTTTCTAATGTTTGATACAAAGCTCTAACCCTCGGCACCTCGAAGGATCGTTCCTTAAGCTTCGTAAGCTTAAAAAGATATGCGACAAAGACTGGCGGGTCAGTTTCACCTTTCGAAAATTACTTGTAATATTAAATAATAAAAATACACATTTTATGTAAATATAAGTGAATTATTTTAGAACTAGGCAACGTATCCATAAAAAAATAATGAAATACCCTTAGATTAGAGTATACATATGTACAAAAGTCCATGATTAGGGACAGATAGTAATAGCTATTATCAGTTAAATTGACTTCGAAAACATTTTCAAGACTTTTCTTAAAGCTTATTTAACAAGTAAGTGATATTTTGAAAAGGTTTCGGTTGCTGCTATAATTTTAACTCGTCATTAGCTAATGTCCTTTTACTGTGTACCGACATTTATCGCGCCATTCACAGAGCGTTTATGTACGGAGAACAATAGCGGTGACGGGGATTGAACGGTCGCTGAGACACATATCAACAACGTGCCGGCAGCCTCGCCTACTTGCACACGCTTCAGGTCATCATCAGGCCGCCTACATAAGGTATGCAAAGTCAGCGCCACCGTGTCGTATTAAATGAAAAAATTGTTGTGAAAACAACAACAAGGGAAAGTGAAAGCTCAAGAATGGCGGTGAAAATAAATTCGCTTGCTGTGGCACTCCCAGTTCACAAATTCTGGTGTCACTTGCTGGCCTTTTTCTAGTTTACCACAACTTAGCATTCACCATCCTAACTTATGAGTGTACGAACACATAATAAAATGTTTTACATGCATACATACATATGTACATACGTAGATCTAACGCTATATCATATCAATATCAACGCACTATGCTACCTGTTTTATGAGCTGAAAGCGCTGGGTGTATATAGGGTTACAAGACATGTCACTTGGGCGAATATTGCTTGGAATTGCTTTAATAGACTTCAATTCATCGAGTTTTGGAAAGTGGCGAATCGAAGTAACAACTTCTGAGAGTCGAAAGGCAGACGAAATTAAAGAGTTATATCACTTTAATTATTGTGAGTACTTGTATGCAATTACATAGTTCCCAGTGTTAACTTCTCACTGTTGCTCATACATACGTTCAAAAATTCACTCACTCACTTAACATCACCACCCTGTATTTAATATACTGCACCCATACATGGGAGGATTAATAAAAGTACTCATTCTAGTGAGTTCGGCAAAGTTTACCGTTAAGGATATTTGAAATTCAGTATTTCTTTAGCTTTTGCACGTAGCGCTTCCTCCGAAGAATCTGAAACTTAGTCTACCATACATAAATTGAAATTGTATACATGTAGACCGTAAAACAGTATTTAAAACATTGAAAAATATCGTGTATATATTGATTAAAAATTCAAACCAGAAATTAAGTTCACGTGTTTAAACTTTCGATAATCAATACTTTGAGCCAACTCTTCAAATATCACTAAAATCAGTCAAATCTTCTCAGTCCACTTACCATATTGGCAATGAACGTGGAAGAAGATCCCGAACCTGTATGGCTGGAAACAGTTACTATTGGCGGTTTTCGTGTTTGGCATATAATTGCGATTTGTCTGGGCATATCACTAAGTATATGTAGGTGTTAAAGGCTTTTTCATATACATGTACATACATATATACATACATAAAGCGTTTTTATTCCAATTTGTATGAGTTGAGATATGAATATAAAATGATTGGAAATTCGGAATCAATTTATAAGTAGTTTTTAAACCGGCATTTTTAAATGATACAAACAAATCAAGAACTCTAAGAAATACAATAAGTTTGCAATGAATAATAGATTACGAACTTCTTTACTCCTTTTGGACATTATATCGTTTGAAATCACAAATCTACCGTAATAAATAAGATGTCTCAAAAACCCTTGTTTTCCTTGTTGAGTAAGGCACAACAAGATATACCTAAGTACAAAGTGGCTAAGAGAAAATATTTCAGACACGTACTTCCCTCAGATGGACGGACTAAAACGCCGGCAGGTGTATAGTTACTATAAAAAAAAACATTGTGACAAGAAAATTTAAAGAAATTTTAATTTAAATTACCCGGGAAAAAGATATTTCTAAGTTGGTAGGATCGTCCTAAATTACTATGCCAAATATGAGCGCGATCTGTCAACCAGTTTGTTTACAGCAGCTGCTTGAGTCGGTACACCTAAGTGGTGCGTTGCGATTTTTACAATGGATAAAAATATTAAACAAAGACTTTGTCTCAGATTTCGTATTTCTAACCAAATTTCGTATGCCACATCGTTGGGAATGTTGGAAATGGCTTACGTTGATTCAGTTTTATCAAAAACACAAACTTACGAGTGATACAAAGTCTTCAAAGACGGTCGAGAGATCGTTTTCAACTGATGAAAATATTAAAAAAGTGAAGGATATGGTACTTGAAAATCATCAGGCGAGAGTTAGAGAGATGGCAAGAGAGCTCGAGTCCGTTCGAATAGTCTTGGTGGATATTTTGGGTATGAAACGCGATTCTTGCACGACTCGTCCCGCTAAAGCTATTTTTTTCAAAAGGAATCTCTTTGAACGTGCTCGATCGTGCGAATTCCGATTCCACATTCATGGAGATCATTATAACTACCGATGAGACATGAGTTTATGAGTTTGACAAGCAAGCAAGTCAACAATTATCGGATAGTGGGAAAAAACCACGCCAGGCTGCTCAAAAATAAAGGTGATGCTCATTGTTTTTTCGATATTCGTGGTTTGGTGAATCATGAATTTGTTGAAACAGCCGGTCAATAAGGAGTGCTATTTGGCCGTTTCCGTGAGAACAGCTGTCGAAAATCAGAATTGTGGAAGAACAATTCTTGGATTTCACACGATGATAATGCATCATCGCATCGAGCTACGATTGTGACCGAATTTAAAGCCACAAAATCAATGAAAACCATCGATCAACCACCGTATTCACCAGATTGGGCTTCGCGTGATGTTTTCAGTCAATAGAAGAGATAAAACAAAATACGCTGAGGGAACTGAAGCAATCCCAAAAAGTGCTTATGAAAAGTGTTTCGAGGCTGGAAAATCGTTGGCATAAGTGTATAATATCTGGTGGGGATTACTTTGAAGGAAACAAAATGAAATATTGATGAATAATTAAATATTTTGCGTTTTATTTACAAGTTTCGGGTACTTTTTTGTCGTAATATATATATATATATGTAAAATGACCTGTTTGTTACCAGTATATTATACAAAACAGTACTTTTTACCTATCTGGGAAATTGATAGTGTAAATTTTTGATGTATATCTAAAAAAACCCCAAAAAAACTATATCATATTTTTATTTATTTGAAATGTTACTATATAATGATGAGTATACATATACTTTTTTATTTCTGCACTTATATTGAACTGGAAAAATGTAATAGTTGTATCTTTCGTCTCCATTTAGTAATTATGGTCTGCTGCTGTATTCGATTTCGGATACCTCGCACCAAACAGGAAATAGAGGCGGACTATCAGCGTAAACAAATCACGAAGAAATTCCGAGAAAAACTTCAGCAAATCAAAAATTCTGACATGGACGAAATGGACCTGCAAAAAGGTAATTTTAACTTACAATCAAAAACATTTCACTCAGTGTTTTCTGGTTAATAAAAATATGTTATTTTATGTTTAAAACAAAAGCACCGTAAAATTACAAATCAAAAATTTCGCATGTACTAATTACCTTAGCTCATGACATATTTTTACTGACAACTGTTTCATTTTATTAATAACACAAAACTGCGATAAAACTCTTTTATATAATGCCTGGCACATAAACGATAATATTAGGTAATCTTGGTTCTTATTATTATTCATAATTATTATAACGAAAGAGGTAATAAACTCACAATGCGGAATAAATTGTGACAAAAAAGTAGCCGGAAAATGTAAATAAAGCGCAAACTATTCAACTATTCATCCTTATTTATTTTGTCGCCGTCAAAGTGATCCCCACCAGTTGTAATACACTTATGCCAACGACACACATTATTCCAGTCTTCGAAACTCTTTTCATAAGCACCTTTTGCATGGCCTTCAGCTCCCCGAATTTTGTTTTACCTTTTCGATCGACAGAAAACGGGTTCCACGGAGCGGAAATTTCAATTTGAGGAACAAGAAAAAATCACAGGGAGCCAAATCTGGTGAATAAGGTAGTTGATCGATCGTATTAATTACGTTTTTGGCTTTAAATTCGGTCACAATCGTAGCTCGATACGAAGGTTCATTATCACCGTGCAAAATTCAAGAATTCTTTCACAATTCATTTAGATTTTTGAGCGGTTTTCGTGGTTGTTTTGGTTTCGGCTCGTTTCTTCCCTCCTTTCCGATGCTTGTTGACTTTTTTTGTATGTCAAACTCATAAATCAGAATTCGCACGTACAAGCGTGTCCAAAAAGACCTGGTACTCTTTTTGAAAAAAAATTCAGCTTCATCGGGACGAGTCGAGCAATAATGCTTTTTATACTGAATATATCCACCAAAATCATTCGAAGGGACTCTCGAGAGATGCCGACTTCTCTTGCCATCTCTTCAACAATATATATCATTTACCCGGGGAATTAAATTACAATTTTACTCACTCTGAAATTCGTTCATCTGAGCTTTTTAACAAAAACAACAGGCCGAACATATCTTGCAATACATAATGAGATTTCGTATCAATATCAAAGTTTCCAGACGCATGGTTGTGTCATTCTATCAAAACCTAGATTGCCCGAAAACTACTTGAACCAATTTCGATAATCCTCTTTATACAATTTCAAAAGTCTAAATCATCAACGTTAATGAAATATTACTAATGATTTACGTTCAAATACTATGAGGGTGGACCTATAATGACTATGTCAAGAATTGACAATCCTCTAGTGCATTTAGTACGCTTACTGTCAAAATTTAAGCCGAATCGGAGTCGTAGTTTTATTTTTGACTTCGGAATTAAGAGAAGAAAAGATCAGTGATTCCATTCTTTTTTGGGAGAAAATTTGCAATGAAATCAAAGAACGCTTGTATGCTGGGTATAGTGATTCTACTCCTTCGATGGCGACTGTCAAACATTAATTTAACGAGTGTCAATGTGGTCGCAGGACGGGTTTTGAAGAGGTACACCTAGGTGCCGCGATAACAGCTTCCACAGAGGATACCGTGGCAACAATCTAATATCTTTAATTAGCAGACTGCCAATTAAATTAGTTAAGATAGTAGGCACTTCAAAAGAATACATTAGACATTATTATAGTGCAGGTGTGATAAGCGCCACATTTGCTTACTCCGGGCAACAAGAGAACCCGTAAAACCCCTTATCTTTAGTAAGTTGTAATCCGATGGAGATTTTTCTCCATTTTGGGACTATTGAAACATGGATCCACTGGTGTTCTACTCTGATCGAATTGAAAGGTGAATTTTGTCCATTTCATCTCTTTCAAAGTAATCCCCTCCCTCTGCAATACGCTTATGCCAACGAATTTTCCTATAGCACTTGGAAAAATCCTCCGTCGTGATGGACATCAGAGCCTTCTTCGATTCATCTTTTATATCCTGTATTGAGATAAAGCGGTGTGCTCGGAGTGGTCATATGAATTTGCTGAATAGCCAAAAGTTACACGAAGGTAAATCAGGTGAATGCGATGGTTGCGGCACGATATTAGTTGAAAACGTGATGAAATGATCACGAATAACCTATGTAGTATGAGATGGTGCATTATCGCACTTCTTTGTTCAATAAATTCAGTGATAGTAAAAATCGAAGAATTCACTTTTATAGCCTCACGAAACGACGCGTATCTGAAATACTAATAAATATTTTGATGTGATTTAGCATAGTACTACCAAATTACAGAAAAAAAAATTACCGATTCGAAAAACAAACGAAGTAACGGCTGGGCCATCTAACGCTTTAAATTTGAATTATCTATATTTCGACATTGGAAACGTCAAATACCATTCGGAAAGTGACAGATATTCAGTAAAAAGTCTAAAATTTACGAAATGGGTCGCTATTCACTAGAAGAAAACTGGGAAGTATTGAAAAAAAAACCGAGGATGGTCAATTTGACCGAAAAATCATCTTTTCGGACGAGGCTCATTTCCACCTCGATGGCTACGTCAACAAGCAGAATTGTCGTATTTGGGGCACAGGACGGCGCTACGTGCCATACAGCAAACGCTACACTCAATCTTCTACGCCCTATCTTCGAAAATCGCATAATCAGCAAAAGAGGTGATGTGAATTGGCCTCCCAGAAGCTGCGATTTAACTCCGTTGGACTATTTTCTGTGGGGAGCTGTTAAAGATAAATGTTACGTCAATCATCCAGATTCAAGATCTAAAGTACGAGATTCAAGCTGCTGTAGCTGCCATAAGGCCTGAAACCATCGAGAAAGTACTCCAAAATTGGGTGGATCGGATAAGCTACTGTAAACTCAACCGTGGTGGTCATTTGTCCGAAATTGTTTTCCACGAATAAATTTCATAAAACAACCTTTTAAATAAATGTTAGACCTTTGAAAAACATCAAGCCGTTTTTCTTTATTGACTTTTTAAATTTAAAATTTTATCTGGCCCACCCTATATATCAAAGACAAAGGAACATTCGAAACTTAACTTTCTTATAGTAGGTGGTACGTTTGGATATCGAATATTTTTAATAAGGTGCACTTACAAGTATTTGGGTATATATTAAAATTGAGGCAAATAAAGATTTCAATCCCATATTTATTATGGTGTCAGCGAAAATTATTTCTAATCTTATTACTCTTTCGACATTTAGTGCAACATAGAGCTGATTTTGCTTCTAAAAACTACCCAGTTTGGCTGAACGTTTATAGAACACAAGGTTATGAAAACCGTCAACGTCTTGAAACCACCTTCGTAATACTTACAGTGGAACAAATTTGGGAAAAAAACGTTAGTTACTTGCTTTATTAATGCGTTTTACATTTAAACCATTATCTGCTATATCTCTATTAGGAGATAAAGTTTGAAAATATCTACAAGATTTAAATCTTTTCGAATGCAATTTGATATTAAAATTGTTGCCCGTTTGTCTTTTTGAATATTTTTTCACATTAGAACATATATTTCATCTTCATAGTTTTACTACCCCGCTCTCTTTTGAGAGATTAACCTATGTAAAGTATGCACAAAAAACAAAAAAAAATCGGCCACACCAATAACGTTAATTATTAATCAATTTAATAATATTTGTTCAAGTTATAGTTTACATATATGTTTATACGAATTGAAAAAAAAGGATAGTCCGCTTGTTTAATTATAGGCGAATAATCGCAATTTTGGCTTAACGTTCCTCATAAGCGCTTGCACAGAATCTTTATTGAAATAATTGATAACGTTGCACCTTTTATTTTAAAACTGCCTTTCGCTTTGAATATGGTCTAATAAGCCTTAATTGGTCCAAACTCTGGAATTTCGGAGGACAACAGCCATTGTCTTGGTATCACTTTATAGCCATTTTTCCCTTAATGATTATGTTGATTATTTTTGCATTTTGGTGCTGCATTACCTTTGAAGAAATATAATCCATTCTTTGTGTAGTCCAGGATTTCGTTTCACATAGCTCAACACCTTTTTTGCTGGATAGAAGTTTCGAATCCCTCTTTTTTACCATTACCCGTCTTTCTTTTCAAAGATGAATTTGCCGTTTTTAGTTGTTTAACGATTTCGCTATGAGTCACGTTTTTGGCGCAGAACCAATCCGGGAACGTGACACATCTCTGGAAAAAATAATGATGCAATAATATGAACGACATATCGCTCATTTGCTGCAAGACCGGCATAAATCAAAAAACGTGATTTTTGAGTTAATGCTGCAGAATTGTTCGTTATACCATAATTCATGTTGAGTGAAAAATTCATATGAATACCTCTTATATGCTCCGCTTGAGAAGAGAATATATTTCCTGTTTTCCGTGCAAGGTTATAGTCAGTTGAAAACTTTAAACGCGTTTTCTGGCAAATCGATTTTTTTGACTTATGCCGGTCTTGCAGCAAATGAGCGATATGTACATATATAGTTCTCTCCATAAATTTGAATTCAACGTTACAAATTTTTAAGCTACGCGAATTTCGATTCGACTATTTTTTTTTGTGCCCATACTTAATATATTACCTCAACCCATTTTATATATTATATTCTCTGATCACAACATATGCTGTAAACAATCGAATTCGAGTTCCATTAACTCCTTGTCAATAACGTGTCCACGTGGACTTTTCTTATTAGTATACCTAGAACAAACGAAGCAATGCTTACTTGATAATAACTACCTAACTGAAGCTTATAGAGTGAGGCGTGCTTACACAAACATGTCAGAGGTAAGCGTGTCCTTTCTAAATCGGGTATATCGACACCATCAACATTGCTGTATTCTGACTCCAATGATTAGAACGAAGACGGTACTTGACTTTCTGTTGGTCAGGACGACATCATTTTATCCTTACTATTCCAAACAACTAACACTTATATTGTACATTATATGCAATACTAACACACAACTAAGGTCCCAATTTAAATTTGATGTCCTCTTTAAAACAATTTGAGCAACATTTTCATTTATGTGAAATATATTTGGTGAAAGCTTTTTGCTCAACAAAATCAACCATTGTAAAAATCGAAAACATCACTTTCAATTGTTTTCAAAAGGAAGTGAAACTCAGAGATAATTAAACCTTCTGACGCATAGCAAATGTTATGGTCAGGTTGGTAAGCTACCTTCCTGATACCCGGATTTTTTTTTAGTTTTTTTTATCATTGCAGTATGTATTATACTATAGTAGTGGCTTGAATAATTTCTTCACCAATTTACCCATTTTCTCCAATAAACTATAATGCAGTTGAACTTCTGCAAGTTTAATATAAGTCGAAGTTCTCCATAAATCGAATACATGAATTGGCAAAAGAAGTCAAATTTCATACAAATTTCCTTTCAAAAATCGAACTTTTATATTGAGACGTGAATCTCCATGTCGCATTTTTCGGGCAAATCTCTCTTCCTAAACAGCTGCTCACGTAGAAGTGCGCCGCATTCATTTATTCCTGCAAATGAGGTTAGGTGAGAATAATGAGATTTGCTCAGCCGGATTTAGAACAGATGGTAATATAGAACGGAATATTTCAGACTCAACACCCACCATGGAAAAAGATGAGGACTCTGAAGAAGAAATTATCATTTTCAGTTTAAATTTCTATTTAAATACGAATATTAATACAACTGACGATTACTATAAAGTGTAAGACAGATTATAATCTCTTTTCATTAAAACAAACAAGTAAAAATATATATGTACATATGTACGTAAGTAAAAAAACTTCATACGAAGTAAATAAATAATACTGTGTATAAATCTATATTTTAGAGCTTTTTGAAAAATTTTATGTTTTAATGAAAGCTTCTATAACTCAAAGTTTGTTGTGGATTATGGTGATTTGAATTAGGGAATATTCTCCAATATTATACGTCCGCTTGATTTTAATGTATTTAAGTACATATTGATGAATATATACGGTATAAAATCAGCTAGAAGTTTCTAAGAGGCCCTATGTTCCACCTGGGAACTACGGGAAAATATATATTATTGTGTTATTTATTTTTAACATTACGACATATTATTTGCAGAAAAACTTATTCTAGTAATATAGACACGATTTCATCTCACAGATTGACTGATATTTTCGGTGCTTCGACACTGAGGTCCACATATTCGATATCTGGGGACGTGAACAGTTTACGACCAATCTTCCACTTGAGAAATCTTATCATAAAAGTACTATTGATTTTTATCCGATTTCACCCTTTTTTGCACGGTCGATGGGTATACCCAAGAACCCCAAATGTCCCTACCTAATGCTATTCATTGTTCTAGATAATCCCTAAGTTACGGCAATTTATAAGCTTTTGTTTACTGGCATATTGTGGGCGTGGCAGTTTTCCGATTACGTCTATCTACAATACTCGCTTTTGGGTGTGAATAAATATGTTTCATCAAGTTGTCTTAATTTTTACTGAAGTTATCGCTTGCTCGGACAGACCGTCGAACGGTCACACAATTACACATTTATACATAACTCCATATCCATCTCAAATAATTTTAAGTACCACAAACAACCGTTAGGCGAACAAAATTATTATACTCTTTGTTGCAACATGTCACAAGAGTATAAACATATAATAAGATATTCATACTTACAGTTGGAATCTTCTAAACACAATCAATAACCTTTAATACGAAATATAGATACTTTTAAATGTAAATATGTAAACATATATTCGTCGATTTGTAAATATATATGTATACAAATTTGTAATGTACTCCATTGTCACTCACATTAAACAACTCTGCTTACTATCAGCACTTTTCATCTTTTTGAACAATCCTTGAAACTGCTTAATCCTACTTCTATAATTGCAAAACTAATTTTATCAACAAAACAGCACTACATTCTATCAAATTGGAAGAGTTTGAAGTGCCATAACATCCCTACACATTCTCTACATCCGCCTGCATGTCTTTGCTTTGTGCTTGTATATGTCGGTCCTTTACATACATATATCAAGCGATTTTAAACAAAAATGTGAGTAACATATGCTAATAATTCATATATACATACATACATACTATACAAATAAGAATTTAAATAAACTTTTTAGATTTCTGTTTAAAAAATAATAATTGTTATTCTTTCAAATCTGTTTACAGCCATCGCGCATATTCAGGCGGATTATTTATCAGCACAAAACAGCTGTGGCACCAGCGACGCTGACAATGCAACCAAAGATCCATACGGCAGTTTAAAATTTAAGAGCAACATACAAGTGCCTGCGTAAATGAACACTTACATATATACATATGAACATACTTACTTTCTTCATGTTATAAATTAATTATATCAGAAATATAGTTAAATATTAAAAAATATTGTTTTGATTATCAATATTGCAATTGTTTTATTATTTTTGGATTCTATATCAAATTCTTTAATCGGCAGCGTTGCATACTGACGAAGCTGTGTTATTTTATAGTTGACATTATCTAGTATGTATTTTCAAATTTCATTTTTAATTATTTTTTACTTATTCCGCTTTTATATAGCGTCATTACATAACACGTTTACTCCGGTTTGGAACTTAATTGTACATATTTAGTTTAATTTCATTAGGGCTTTTACCAAATTATTAATCCTATTATGTATCGAGGAATTATTTCTTGTGTTGTGGTGTTTTTAGTTGATTAATTTAACTTTTCGTTTTTAATACCCTTAGCATTTTTTGTTTTATATACGCCGACAGAATATATTCCTGTCATGTTTTAAATCGCGCACAATTCATTTATTATGTATTTGTTTAATTTCACGGCTTTTAATACAACTTTTTTCATGAAGTTATAATTATTATATAAATATAAAACAACTAGACATTTTCGGTGAATCATTCCTTGCGAATAAATGTTCTCCCCCTGTAAATCAATAAAATATTTAAAATGAGAATATTCAAAAATAATTGCAGTGAAAATGAACTTACGTAATTGTTTTCTTTTCCGTATTCTTAGTCTCCGGTCTAGCACGATTAAGCACTTTCAGAAAGTCGGACGTTTTTGCGCGCATTCTAGAATGAATGTACGCTTTTGAACACTGTAAATCAAAAGAAAAATTTCGAAATTTAGTAAATTTACATAAAATAGCTGTATAAAGATTTAGCTTACCTTAATATGATAATGTAAATAATCTCGGAACATGTGTATTAGATTAATGGTGTTATCCCTGGTTTCCTTATTAGTATGTCGAGGGAACAACACTGAAAAAGCCAAAAAAAAATATTTGATTAATTATGCTTTTACTTGATAATAAGTTAATATTAAAAACAAGTAAGAAAGGTTTAAGTTGCAGTCCAAATTTACATATTCTGTTAATTTATCTAAATTTGTAATTCCTATTCCTTGCTAGCTCTCTAAGTTTCCATTTGTAACCAAACACAAGTCATCTGAGATAAAATGTGGTTTATTCAGGATGCCGTTTGATCTACAATTTAATTTAGGAGTATTTGAGAGACACAGACCAAACGATAGTAAATATCCCACTTTTAGCTCCACCTAACAATGTTGTTATTCCTTGCTAGCTCTCTAAGTGTCCATTTGTAACCAAACACAAGTCATCTGAGATAAAATGTGGTTTATTCAGGATGCCGTTTGATCTACAATTTAATTTAGGAGTATTTGAGAGACACAGACCAAACGATAGTAAATATCCCACTTTTAACTCCACCTAACAATGTTGTTATTTCTTGCTAGCTCTCTAAGTGTCCATTTGTAACCAAACACAAGTCATCTGAGATAAAATGTGGTTTATTCAGGATGCCGTTTGATCTACAATTTAATTTAGGAGTATTTGAGAGACACAAACCAAACGATAGTAAATATCCCACTTTTAGCTCCACCTAACAATGTTGTTATTTCTTGCTAGCTCTGTAAGTTTCCATTTGTAACCAAACATAAGTCATCTGAGATAAAATGTGGTTTATTCAGGATGCCGTTTGATCTACAATTTAATTTAGGAGTATTTGAGAGACACATACCAAACGATAGTAAATATCCCACTTTTAACTCCACCTAACAATGTTATTATTTCTTGCTAGCTCTCTAAGTGTCCATTTGTAACCAAACACAAGTCATCTGAGATAAAATGTGGTTTATTCAGGATGCCGTTTGATCTAAAATTTAATTTAGGAGTATTTGAGAGACACAAACCAAACAATAGTAAATATCCCACTTTTAGCTCCACCTAACAATGTTGTTATTTCTTGCTAGCTCTCTAAGTTTCCATTTGTAACCAAACACAAGTCATCTGAGATAAAATGTGGTTTATTCAGGATGCCGTTTGATCTACAATTTAATTTAGGAGTATTTGAGAGACACAGACCACACGATAGTAAATATCCCACTTTTAGCTCCACCTAACAATGTTGTTATTCCTTGCTAGCTCTCTAAGTTTCCATTTGTAACCAAACACAAGTCATCTGAGATAAAATGTGGTTTATTCAGGATGCCGTTTGATCTACAATTTAATTTAGGAGTATTTGAGAGACACAAACCAAACGATAGTAAATATCCCACTTTTAGCTCCACCTAACAATGTTGTTATTCCTTGCTAGTTCTCTAAGTTTCCATTTGTAACCAAACACAAGTCATCTGAGATAAAATGTGGTTTATTCAGGATGCCGTTTGATCTACAATTTAATTTAGGAGTATTTGAGAGACACAGACCAAACGATAGTAAATATCCCACTTTTAGCTCCACCTAACAATGTTGTTATTCCTTGCTAGCTCTCTAAGTTTCCATTTGTAACCAAACACAAGTCATCTGAGATAAAATGTGGTTTATTCAGGATGCCGTTTGATCTACAATTTAATTTAGGAGTATTTGAGAGACACAAACCAAACGATAGTAAATATCCCACTTTTAGCTCCACCTAACAATGTTGTTATTCCTTGCTAGCTCTCTAAGTTTCCATTTGTAACCAAACACAAGTCATCTGAGATAAAATGTGGTTTATTCAGGATGCCGTTTGATCTACAATTTAATTTAGGAGTATTTGAGAGACACAGACCAAACGATAGTAAATATCCCACTTTTAGCTCCACCTAACAATGTTGTTATTCCTTGCTAGCTCTCTAAGTGTCCATTTGTAACCAAACACAAGTCATCTGAGATAAAATGTGGTTTATTCAGGATGCCGTTTGATCTACAATTTAATTTAGGAGTATTTGAGAGACACAAACCAAACGATAGTAAATATCCCACTTTTAGCTCCACCTAACAATGTTGTTATTTCTTGCTAACTCTCTAAGTTTCCATTTGTAACCAAACACAAGTCATCTGAGATAAAATGTGGTTTATTCAGGATGCCGTTTGATCTACAATTTAATTTAGGAGTATTTGAGAGACACAAACCAAACGATAGTAAATATCCCACTTTTAGCTCCACCTAAAAATGTTGTTATTCCTTGCTAGCTCTCTAAGTGTCCATTTGTAACCAAACACAAGTCATCTGAGATAAAATGTGGTTTATTCAGGATGCCGTTTGATCTACAATTTAATTTAGGAGTATTTGAGAGACACAGACCAAACGATAGTAAATATCCCACTTTTAGCTCCACCTAACCAATGTTCAATTATTCCTTGCTAGCTCTCTAAGTGTCCATTTGTAACCAAACACAAGTCATCTGAGATAAAATGTGGTTTATTCAGGATGCCGTTTGATCTACAATTTAATTTAGGAGTATTTGAGAGACACAGACCAAACGATAGTAAATATCCCACTTTTAACTCCACCTAACAATGTTGTTATTCCTTGCTAGCTCTCTAAGTGTCCATTTGTAACCAAACACAAGTCATCTGAGATAAAATGTGGTTTATTCAGGATGCCGTTTGATCTACAATTTAATTTAGGAGTATTTGAGAGACACAAACCAAACGATAGTAAATATCCCACTTTTAGCTCCACCTAACAATGTTGTTATTTCTTGCTAGCTCTCTAAGTTTCCATTTGTAACCAAACACAAGTCATCTGAGATAAAATGTGGTTTATTCAGGATGCCGTTTGATCTACAATTTAATTTAGGAGTATTTGAGAGACACAGACCAAACGATAGTAAATATCCCACTTTTAGCTCCACCTAACCAATGTTCAATTATTCCTTGCTAGCTCTCTAAGTGTCCATTTGTAACCAAACACAAGTCATCTGAGATAAAATGTGGTTTATTCAGGATGCCGTTTGATCTACAATTTAATTTTGGAGTATTTGAGAGACCCAGACCAAACGATAGTATTACCACTTTTAAGTCCACCAATCAATGTTCAGTTATTTTTCGTTAGCTAATATACAAACATATATGAAAGAGAAATTCCGGATACATTTAAAAGTACCTTGGCAAGGTTATTGAATATTTTTGCCAGATATTATGTCAAGCAAACAGAAAAAATTAAGGCTGGTTCACAACAAAAATTCCCTACCAACACATTTATAACACTTACTTCATACCGGTAAATGATAAGCATAACAAGCTTAGTCAATCTATGCTTGTCCATCGGTCTGTCCGATTTATATACGGAGGTAGTTTCTCAGTATTTGACATAAATAAATTTTTATACCCCTTTTTTTGGGTTTGAAAGCCTAGCTTCCTTAACATTTAAACAAATCAACTACATCCATTTTTACTCACCGAAAGTAACGTATCCAATGTTGTCGCCAACTCTTGCATCCGTTTTTGCCAATTCCAATGGTGGTTCACGATGCGAGAACAATACTTGTGGCGCTGTATGTGATGCACGGCGACCTTCTCTCAATTCCTGCATGAACACTTTACCAATAATAACGTCGTCCTCATCACGAAAAATCGTACTAAATACGACAGTTACACGATCAGACTTTGCCTCAACATAACTAAATGAAAAAAAAAAAATTAAATTTTCCTAACTATGTATTATTTAACCAAAGTCTAATATTTACAGAGTTTCGTCGTTTCGGTAATTAATTACAGCACGCTTTTGGCCTTCTTCACCCTGTTCTTGAAAATCGAAATATTTTTCGAAAACAGATGCAAAGCAATTGCGCTTCAACAGACCAATTTTTTTAGCAACTGCCTCCCAGTCAGCAGGTATATTTTCTAGGTCAATAAGTACTGAAACGTTGTAACCTAAAACAAAAACACTATTGAGATCATACTTTCATAAATGAGTTATTATTTATTACCATCTTCAGTGTCTGTTAATAAACCGCCATATTCACGCTTCAGCAATTCGTCAGCACCATGCTCTTGTAATTGCTTGTAGAACTTTAGCGAAATGCTTGTCTTTATGATAAAAAAAATTACTGAATTTTTGGTATAAATAATATCGCTGATTAAGATTGACTTACCCGAACTTTAGTCTTATCGCCATTAACATTTGAAATGTGAAATAGCACACCATCAAAGTCAGCAATTCGAACATCAATAGATTCGGCTTTCGCTCTGTAATTTACAGGATAATATGTTTATTGAAAATATGGCAAAATTTCCATTGATAACTCTATAAACATTTAATTTATTAATGTGGCACATCAAAGAAACATCAAAGAAAAACCTGCATTTTACATTAGTCATTTATATACATAAGTACATACTATACATACTGTTTGCCATATATACATACATGCATATCTACAAACAATAAATAACATTAATACTTCATCGACGAGTGTCGACCGAATGGAGGCATAATGGCTACGTTTGTTATCAGAGCTTGATAAGATTATATTGGGCAGTTATTTCAAATACTATGTATGTATATATGTATGTAAATTAAAAGACTTACAAGAATTATTAATAAGCAGACACATACATATGTATATAATTGCATACATATGTTTGTATGTAACATTGAATGCACATTTTACGCACATATGTATGTACATAGCTTGTAAAAACAAATTCAATTGTTTGATTATTTATTTTATTCATTTGAATGAATTGTTACAGAGCATAATACAATATAAGGTACACAAATAACACACTTTTGGTGCTGAAGCATAAACAGTGTATGAGTCAATTACTCGTTAATTCTCATATATCTAATGTTCAGCTTTGGAGTGAAATTTATACTTTAATGTGCCTTTGACTGTTGCACGGATGATGATTAATACACATAAATATGTATATAGGTAGATGTGCGGGACGGGCGACAAGTCAGTGTTAATAGCATAACAATTGCAACCATATGGTAAACGCCGGATATATGGTACATATGTATATATATGTGTACACATGAATATAAATCTGTACAAATGTACATAAACACAAAATGGTTTTTAATGAACAAAACTAAACAATTACTCAACCAAAACTTTGATAAGAGCGTTTTCGATAGTCAAAATTAAACTTAATATATATATGTACATAAATACATGTTCATTTATTGAATAAATTTACTTACCCAGCTAACGCATTACGAAATTTGACCAGAAGTGTCTCTTCTACGATGCGGTTATTGATTTCCAGTAAAATCATGTTATAACCTCAAAACAAATGACCAATACGCGTGAATGCAATTCTTACAACTTCAACTTCGCCTCCACTTTCCCCTTTCGTTTGGCGGTGACAATTTCGACAAAAGTATTAAGGATGTTTTTAATACTTTCAGGCAGTATGTACACTGATTTCTTAATTTTTGGTATGTATCAGCACATTAATATTGTCAATTGGAAACTTGCATCCGTCTTTCGAATCTATTCAAATCAGTCTCGACTTGGCCTGCCAACAACCGCTGTCAATTCACACTTGGTGGTCACTGGCTATTCACTTTTTTAACATCACACAGAAAAAAACCTTGTACGTGTGCTTAAGTAGCGCCAACTCTTTACTGCGATACGCTTACTTTTTGATGACTGTCGTCACGATCGGTGTAAACTTCGACTGCACCAACACCTTAGTTTCAGTTTCTACTCGTACCTTACTACCATTTGGTTGCCGTTCTAATAATAATATATGTAGAATTTTAACAATTGTTATTCAAGTGAACTAAGTAAAAAATTCCAACACTTGATACGTTTGCCCATTTATAGTAAATATGATTTGCTTATACTTTACATTTATTTTATTCACCTTTCCAATATTTTTTTCACAATTCCATTAGAGAGCACGTCCGATATATATTAAATTTACTTAAACTACTTTTATAGCTTAGTAATTTTTTAATACTTTACTTAACGATATCGAATCCTAAATAATTTTTCACAAATATCGCCGCTCCCGCAATGAGAAATCGTATGGTGTGTTTAGTGTAGTTATCAAATTGCTGGAGTGTGTGTCATATTTTTAATGGTGACAATGACAGCCTTCACAACTTGGGTACGTTCAACAAAATAGTTCATTTTTTAAAATACATTCAAGTGAAAAAAATTGGAATTAAGAACAAATGGATTGATTGATATCCCTCTGTGCTCAAATTATAAAACTTAATGAGGACCAAGTAATAATAAATAATGGTATTCTAATTTTTGTTAAAGGGTTTGACAAAAAATTAAAATCAGAATGTCACTCCAAGTAGGGAAATCTGTAACAGCGCCAAAATCGAGTCTGCTTAACCGAAACGGATAGTAAACCCTATTTTCAAAAGGTTAAGAAAGAAAATTTTACTGATTGCATCACTTTCTTCTTAAAACTATTTTAAATTTCCTCTTATTTAATTCAAAACTTTTAATTACAATTTTATTTTATGAACTAACTTTATGTATAAATATATAACCACAATAGTATCATTAAGTTGAGATTTCACTTCATTTTTATGTAATTAATAATCTTCTATATCATCCACATCTTCTATATCCACATTGTTTAAAGTCTTAATTTGACATTCGCATAAAAATTGTATTATTCGACGTTCAGCTAGCGTTCGATTTGGCAAATTCAAACCATCCAGTAGTATATGCACTTTTTGGATCATACTAACTTCGGCATTAATTGATAAACTCACGTCGGATTGCATTTGCTGTTTTTGTTGTTCTTTTTGTTTTTGCAATGTTTTCAAACACTCTTGTGATTGTTCTAAAACTTGTTGAATTCCTGAAATAACAACTGAAAGTTTTTGTTCGGGTTCTTCTAAATTTGTTCCTTCAGACATTTGAAAACTAGACTGTGAGGTATTTCCTGGCGGTGTTATTGATTCATCAATGACAATATCGTTATAGGACTCGTTACTTTTGGGCATTGTTATTAGTTCATCTAATGAGTTTGAATTAACTTCACTAAATGCGGGGTCTATATCATCTATATCTTCGCCGTGTGAATGATGTCCGTCTTTAACATATAGAAATGGACAATCTTCAACCCAAGTCTCATCTGTGCATGTTGTTGTTTCTGATTTAATTTTCTTCCTTTGTCTGATGGTATCTACTGGCAGCGGAATTCTTAAAAGAAAAACAAATGTTTAACTAAAGTACTTTTCTTATAATATTGAAGTTTACCCTTTTCTATAATGATCTTCGAGAAAAGACAAATCTTGAAAATAGACCCACGTTACAGATCGCTCAGGATAAATTTTCTGGTGACGATATTCGCGGGCAAATCGGTCCCGCAATTTTTTCCAACGTTTGTAACATGTCTCTTCTAATAAGGTTTGCATTAGTTTATTTTATCTGTGAGGGTGTAATATGAATTTAGTTTTAAATTACCAGATATTCCCATACTCTCTGAAATGTCATGCCATGCGTCATTTTTAAGTGTCAAATTTTTTGAGTCCCTTATTTTATACTTATCATACAATACAGGATGTTCTTTTACTAATTCGATCAATTGTTGATTTTCAATTAATTCTTCAGGATCTACATCGTCATCATCTCGTTCTTCCTTAAATGCTCCACCTTCACACTCTACTCGGGGCTTTCGCCCCCGTTTTCTTTTTTTTGGTTCATATTTTATGTTAAGTAGAGCTTCGCTGTTCGTTTGTCTATAAATTAGTTTCAAAGTTATTATCAATCATCAGTCGCTAAAATTTTAACAATACCCATGTTTGTAATGCTCTCGTAAGAAGAGTAGATGTTCAAACATGTCCCAGTTAACCGCTTCCTCAGGATTTTCTTGTGCCCTACGCAATTCTTTTCCAAAGCGGTCGCGAATACTTTTCCATCGTGTTATACAAGCTCGCTCTTGAGAAGATTGAGAAAAGTTAGCAAATACAACATTGTATCAGTAGTTTCCTACTCACCAGAGCAGTTTAACTGTAGTGATAATTTCTTCCAAATATCATCTTTTAAAGAAGAAGTTTTAGGCCCTCTTGCGAGATTTCTATCATACAAAATAGGATGCGATTGCACCAGTTTAATTAATCGAACATCGTCTAATTGTGTGACCATTGTATTAATTTAAAATAATAAACAAACATGAATTGTAGAAATACCACTTTTGTAAACAACCTAATAAATTGCATTTATCTGCTTCTTCTTATTCCGCATTGTTCACCATTAACTGTCAAGCTTATTAAAATCCAGCATTTTGGCTAATTCACGTAGATTTTCGCTCCGCTTGGCGTCAGACATTAGTTTTGACAGAAGTCCGATGTACGCTTTTGAATGAGTACGTAACATAAAAAGTTCTCGACGCGAAACCAAGAAAAATATTGGACAACTGTCATCTTTTTACGCTTTGCCTTCAATAGTTGCAATTTTTAATAGATAAAAACATTGAATACAGTAATGTATTCCATCATTCTTGGCTGAAAGCAAGTCGTTCAAAGTAGCTAGCCTATTCTTTTCTGCGCGTTGTTGTTTCAGTTTGAACTGTCACGTAAAGCCAGGAAAGTTGTATGTGAATGGGCCTTTATCAACCCACCTATTGCCAATTTTGATAAAACAAGTTTATTTCCTCGTTTACTACAGCTGTTGGACGATACTGACAATACACTTGCTTGAAAGTAGTGAAAGTGTATGGTCGTGTTGATTTCGTTTATTGGACTTTGAAGGTAGTAAAACAAAAATGTCTGCGAAATCGACACCAGTGAAATCAGCTTCACAGCAACAGGGACCTGTGGTCAAAGGTTACCTTTTTGTATACAACGCTACACAAGTGGTTGGATGGAGTTACATCCTCTTCCAGTTAGTAAATTACTATTTGCTACAAGGACCGGAATTCCGGGCTGGATTGGAACTTTGGGACTACACTCGCGTTGCAGTAATCGTATTCCAAAATGCCGCCTTTGTTGAAATTTTAAACGCAGCTTTCGGCTTAGTAAAATCAAATCCTGTAATAACTACATTCCAAGTGCTGAGTCGAATGATGGTAGTTCTCGGAGTCGTTATGGCTACACCAACGGGTAAAGTGTCGCCTGGGCTACCGATAGCGCTTTTTGCGTGGGCAGTAACCGAAATCATAAGATATGGCTACTATGCTCTCAATATTATAAACTTTATGCCATACATTGTGGTTTTTCTACGGTACACAACATTTATAGCTCTTTATCCAATTGGCGTAACCGGCGAGCTGCTATGTTTCTGGTGGGCACAAGGATTTGCCAAATCAAATACAATTTGGTCATTGCAAATGCCAAATAAATGGAATGCCACATTTTCATATTTTGCTCTGCTCTGGATTGTAATGCTCTTGTATATACCTCTATTCCCGCAAATGTATCTCCACATGTTTGCGCAACGCAAGAAGATTTTGGGTGGAAACGGCAATAAAACCCAGCAGACGAAGAAAACTAATTAAGTAATATATAACATTTACCAACTATGGTATTTTGCATTTGAATATACATATAAATGTACATAAACCAATATTTTTTAACTATCTTGCAAAACAGTTTTTGAACTTTGCAACACCTTTAGCTCATTATGCAAACATTATTAAGTTGCGCTCAAAACACACTTAATACAAAATACATCGAATAATTCATACAAAAGCTCATTAGTTATACGACCGCCGCTGAATGGCTCTTCACCCTTCACATTTTCGATGTGTGCAAGTATAATTAAATACAGCTAGTGTTTTATAGCCGCTGTGTAGTTAATACATTGGTTGTTTGTACTATCTCGATCAAAGCATATACATGTGTATATATTTTACTGTTGTATTCATATTTAAACGGCTTACATAACTATGACTTTTGTAATCTCTTTAAGCAAATAAAAAAAAAAAAAAAACAAATACACATTAAATATTATTATTTAACTCAAGGGAAAAGTATAACTATTAATTACAAGATTGATAAAATTAATATTTAAAAAATGTTGGGAAACTGTATATCCAAATGATAAGTGTTTTTTGCTTATTGTAGTTCATCTTGGATCGGTTAGTAATGTTTCGCTTAGACTGGTACCTATCACAAATGTTTTTAAATAAATACATGGACATGAATTGAGTTTTCCATTTAACTGAAGTATGCATATTTAATCGGTTTGTTATTATATAATATTTGAGTGTAACTATGACATGCATATAACTAATAGCTCTTTAATATTATCTAGGTATTACGAAAATAGACCGTTATTCTGTAGACAAAAGCTTTTCCTTTTTCAATGTAAAATTCTTATTGAAAATTTCCATCGCTTTTATAAAACGAAAACATTTTCTTACTAACAATTGTAGGTACAATTCAATACAGTCCCTCGGACACAATAGTTGTTTTAAGCTAAAATTAATGCTGTGACCACTGAATGTTTTTCAAATCAATGCCTTCTTGAACCATCTCCCACAGTGGCGACATTTCACGTAGACGTTCCACATGTTTAATACATTTGTCAGCAGTATAATCAACCTCCTCGATGGTTGTAAAACGACCAATGCCAAATCTTAATATATAAATATAAAAGTAAGTGTCGTTAACTAGGTATGATTACTTAAAGTTATAATTTGCAATATTAACCTTATTGAACTGTGAGCCAGATCCTCATCGGTTCCTATGGCACGAAGCACGTAGGAAGGTTCCAATGACGCTGAAGTACATGCTGAACCACTGGAAAGGGCAACATCTTTTAAAGCCATCAACAACGATTCACCTTCCACGTAGGCAAAAGACAAGTTTAAACAACCGCTATAAGTCTGTTCAGGATCGCCGTTGCGGATTACATGTGGCAGAGCCTGTGTTATACGGTCATACAAACGTTTTGATAGAAAATCTATCCATTTTTTATCATAATCCATTTCTTTCAAAGCAAGATCGCAAGCAACGCCAAATCCAACCACCAGAGGTGCGGGAACAGTACCACTGCGAAGACCTCGTTCTTGCCCACCTCCACTTTGAAGTGGTTCAAGACGTACACGTGGCCTACGACGCACATAAAGTGCACCAATACCCTTTGGTCCGTATATTTTATGTCCCGATATAGACATTAAATCAATATTCATTTTGTTTACATCGATAGGAATTTTTCCTACTGCCTGAGCAGCATCCGTATGAAAGAATACTTTTCGTGAACGACAGAGTGCACCAATATCTGCTATTGGCTGTTTTACTCCTGTTTACCATATAAAGGGAAAATTTTTAATTGTCTTCTTTAAGAGATATTTCATTTTAAACACTCGAACGTACCAATTTCATTGTTTACAGTCATGATAGATACTAATGACGTTTCCGGAGTGATAGTTTCCTCTAATTGCTTCATATCAATGATTCCATTTGACTTAACAGGCAAATAAGTCACTTTGAAGCCCTCGTTCTCCAAAGCACGACATGAGTCTAGCACGCATTTATGTTCTGTTTGTGTGGTAATAACATGTTTTTTCTTGCTCGCGTAAAACCTACGAATTAGCAAAGAAGCCATAACCACAAATGTGTTAATAATCCTAATAATTTAATGCGTTATTTATACCTAGCAACACCTTTGATAGAAATGTTATTACATTCTGTAGCTCCTGAAGTGAATATGATTTCTTTTGGTTCGGCACCAATTAACTTCGCCACCTGTTCTCTTGCAGTTTCTACCGCTTTTTCAGATTCCCAGCCATATGCATGTGTACGAGAGTGTGGGTTTCCATAGTAATTCGTCATATAGGGCAACATAGCGTCTAATACGCGGGGATCCTTCAAACAAATTCGTTAATAACAACAAACATATTAAGTTTTTAATTTTTAATTACCATTGGTGATGTTGCCTGAACGTCAAGGTATAGTGGTCTACCTTCAACATGCTCCGCTTTTATATTGAAACGTATTTGCTTCTTTCTAAAGTCTAAAATATATAAATATCATCAAAATGCATACGCAATAAACAAGCAATCATTTTTACCCTCAGATGTTAATGCCGGCTCAGCCTCAGTAGAGTTAAATCTATTATTCGGAAGAGCAAAACATGACGGAGCACTTACTTTCGGAGCTCTTTGATTGATTTTTAGAACATTTGATGCAAGTACGTTATTGTGAATTCTTCCAAATAGCTGGAACATTTTGGCAAATTTTATTAGATAATTTATGCTCAAATTATGCAGCAATTGTTTTCTAACAACTTTAATTTCACAAGTTTTTGCTGTTATCACACACGCCGTATGTCTATCAGCTGATGGAACGAAAATGCGCAGAAAGAAATATAGAGGAAAAACTCACTCATAGATGTCCCCACACTGTTTCCAATCAGAATTCGATTATTTTACTCTTTTATTATAAATTTTTAAAAACAAATAATTACTTTGGTATTTTCTTATACTAAATAATGGCGGTAAAAAAAACAACGCCAATACCAATAGCACTCACAACTTTATACTTTATTTTTTAATTCTAATGTTTTACGTTAATTTGATATATTTTCTTTGAATGGCAATGCTATCGTTCACATAGCTAGAAATATTTTTCTTGTCACATCCATTCCTCCAGGAGACGAAAGTATGGCATCAATTTTACGCACAGGAAAATTTCTTCGCTATTTCGCTGGTTTTACGCGAAATTTTGTTGTAGATTCAGTTAGACAAAGTGAAAATGGAAGCAGCCTGCTACAAAGTTCTCCAAGCGTTGGCATACAATTCCAGCAGTAAGTAATATTTCCGGCCGGTGCCCTCCCTCATCATAACATTACGCAATACAAAAGTCGTTTTTTGAAATAAAATAATTTAGATTTGCAATCTCCTTAATACAATCAAGCTTTTCAGTAATTGCTGAATTGAAAACGTATATATCTTTAGGATAATTGTTCTTCTTAATTAAAAAAAATGTTTTAAATATTATCATATGTTTGTGATCTTAACCTAAAAACTGTTATACTCATGTTTGCACATTTCTAGTGGGTTCGCCAGCAGTCCAGCAGCGAAGTCAGATCTTAACTTAGAGAAACAAATACGCCGGCTAGACCAGGATGTTCGTCGAGTCGGTAGAATTTCGCGTCGCGATATTGAGGAAGTTCTTGAAGAAATACGCACTCAGCGATCAGCAACTAGTTCACAATCACTGCTCGTAATACGGTGCTGTGGCAATTTGGTGCCGGAAGAAATGCCCGAAGTGAGAACAGCGCTTGTGCAGGAAATTTGGAAAACGCTAAACTCTCTAAATGTGCCAATGGATATATCTCATTACAATGCACTGCTGCGTGTGTACTTAGAAAATGAACATCCTTTTTCGCCAACAGATTTTCTCGCAGAGATCGAGTCAAAGAATATTGAACCAAATCGCGTGACATATCAGCGTTTAATAGCGAGATATTGTCAGCAGGGTGACATTGACGGAGCTACCCGCATATTAGAGTTTATGCGTTCAAAAAATCTTCCGGTTAACGAAAATGTTTTCAATTCCCTTATACTTGGTCACTCGCAGGTAAGTTCGTGGCATAGAAAATTACATTTTAATATTAAAATATATATTTAATTTTTTGATATAGGCAAATGATTTGGAATCAGCCAAAGGAATTTTATCTGTTATGAAACAAGCTAACTTGGAGCCCAGCGCTGATACATACTCCACCCTCTTATGTTGCTATGCACGTCATGGTGATATTGATGCTATACTACGTACATTGGATGAATGTGAAAAAGCAGAAGTAATCTTGCTAGACAAAGATCTTTTAGACATCGTTTACGCTCTAAGTGTTAACGGTCACTCGGACAAAGTAGACCCAGTGCTGGCAAGGTTACGTATATCAACCGGATTCAATCAAGATGCTGTAAATGTTATATTGCGTTTGGTAAATAAGGGTTACGAGGATGTAGGTCTACAAATTTTGCGAACAATGCCACGTGCTACCCGACCTGATGGCCAACTCGTAGATACTGGTAACTTTTTTATAAAACAACTTGTCAAAGTGAACCGTCCCGTAGAGAAGATCTTGAGCATATGCAAAGTTCTGCAAGATGAAGGTATGTTTTAAATTGATTCAATACGCTGTTTACCTACAATATTCAAATTTTTGTATTTGTTATTCTCAGGTCTGAATCCTAAAGCTCTGTTAATCGCCACCGAAGCTGGACTAAATAATGGTGCGATTTCAAATGCACTTCCACTTCTTCGCGAATTGAAGAAGGCGGGTTTGCCTATACGTCAACATTATTTCTGGCCTTTGATTTGTTCTGCTGAATCCAACCAAATCATTAGTATTATCCGACATATGCAAGATGAGTTCAGTATAAATCCCAGTTCAGAAACTCTACGTGATTACGTCATTCCAAATTTAAAGGAGAAGAACTGGGATAAAATCGTGACAATTTTACGTGATGCAGGTATATCGAGTGCTAACGCAGCAGCTTCAGTTGCTTATGCGGCGTTAGCAACAAATCAACTAAAGTCCTGCGCCAACATTATGGAGTCATATCGCGCATTTTATTCACCCCAGTTATTTAGACAGCCCTTGATTCATGCGCTTTCTGCAACAGATGACTACGCCTCGTTTGTTCGTGTGATTAGGCAGCTTTACGAGAGCATACAGAGCCGCTCAACAAGCGCTCAACGAGCGGAGCAGGAAGAGAGTGCTGAAATTCCAGCAACGGCTGAAGTGGTCGAAAATGATGGAGCTAACCAAAGTTATGATATTGTTGGTGTTATTTTAAATGACGTTTCCTTATATTTCCGTCGCAATACCGTAGAAATCTTGAGTAACATTCTTCCTAAGCTGGCAAAGGAAGGATTTACAATTAGCAACAAGAATGCTGCAAGAATTTCCGAACGCTTGGGTTCAGAAATGACAACTGAGATTTCTGAAAATTTGGGTAAACTTAGCTCTGGTGATCTAGAATTATCTCCTTTAAAAACTGCAGAACCGCGTAAGCGTAGTTTGGATTCATTAACTGTTGAAGGTAAAAATAATATATATATTGTTTAATTGGTTTCTTTAAGATTACATTGTATCCGTGCAGAACTTGAACGATTCATCGCTAATGTGGAAGCTAAAGGTGAAAATGCTAACAATTTGAAGCGTCAATTATTGATTGCATGCTTCCGTGCTGGCAATCTGGAAAAGACCTTGCAAGTTATTGCGAAATTAGAAGCCGAAAATTTCACTATACCCACTGGTATATGGGCACAACTGATCGATTTGTATGCGATTGAGGGAAAAACAGCAGAAGCTCTGGAGCAATATGAAAAAATGAAAACAAAAGATCCCGAATTCGTATTAGACAATCTCAAAACAGTGCACATCGTTAAATTATTGATTGATGAGGAGCGCTTCGATGAGGCCATTAAATTCCTAGAACGTAATAAGAAAGCCGAATTGGTGGTAGATAGCGAAGGCTCTTTTAATTACACATCTACGGTATGGCGTTTATTAAATACACTTGCCGAAGCTGGTAGCGCTGATAAGCTGCAGAAACTATTTGACACATTAAAGGATGGCAATTATATATATCCCACTAATGTACTTTTGGGACCTTTGATAAAGGTATCTTTGTGTTCAGTTTTCTATGGTATAGAGATTATTAATTTATATATTTTTCGTAATAATTATTAAAGGTACATCTAACAAATGACGACATCACAAAGGCTATGGAGACATTTGAGCAAATCTGTGAAAAGTATAAGTCAACACCGTGGAAAAATGAACTCGCATGCCGGCTGATACAAAAAGAAGATGCTGCAAATTTGCAGAAGTTGACTGATTTAAGTACAAATATCCATGGTGAAGTTAACAGTCTCTATGATTTGGTATTTTCATTCGTTGAGTGTGGGCGTATACGTCAAGCGAGAAAGATTTTGGAGACACCTGGACTTCGCACTCGTCCACAACGTATCAACCACGCATGTGAACGTTACAAAAACGAAGGCATGGTAGAACCTCTAGAAGGCCTAGTAGAAGCGACCAAGGACCTTAATCATATAGATCGCAACAAAATCTACTACAATTTATTGTTGAGCTACTGCAAGTCATCAGATGCAGAAAAGGCTTTAGGCTTATGGACTAAAATGCAGGAAGAAAATATAGCACCCACTGATGTTTTCCTAATCAAATTAGCAGAGCTTTTGAATTCGCAGAACATTAAGGTGCCTTTTGTAGTACCAAAATCAGATGAAGTTTCTAAAACTAAAACTGTCGAATCAGTTGATAATTCCAAGAAAGTAGTCGTCAAACATACAAATAATATATCGCTTTTTCGGAAAGCTGTTAACGCTGGTGACATTGACGCCGCACTTAACTATAAAAATCAATTGCATTCAAATGAAACCTTGAGCATCAGTGATCTTTCTCATCTCATCGAACATTTAGTGCGTGCTGAACGTCTAACGGAAGCAACGAAATTTGTAAATGAATTGTTGGCGAATAACCGTTACCCCATTCCGAAAATTTTCAAATTTTATTTAAATAAAATCGCTGCCGCTGGCGATGTCCAAACTTTAGAGACAATCGGAGAGCAACTATCCGACGATCAAAAAAAAATTGTTTCCTTCGATAATCGTTTTTGTCACGCCAACATTGTAGCTGGAAAAACGGACCACTATTTAAATTCGCTATATGAGAAGATATCTGCAGTAAATACCACCGAAGAGGCTGCGAAACTTGCTGAAAAGTTTCCACGTGGTGGTGCTCTTGGTATTTTGCAACAAAAACCTGAAGTATTGCCGTTATGTGAGTAACAATTGTATGAATAGATTTTGAGGTATGACTTTAAATTTTCATTTTATTTTAGTCCAAAAAATCGCTGAAAAATATGCTGAGCACAATCAGTTGGGCCCAGTGAATGTACTTTGGATGCATTTACTCGCACTAGGTGATGAGACTGCATCAAAAGCGTTATGGGATAAACATCTTTCGAATGCACCTCGCCTTATGTTTCAGCGAGTTTTGCAGACAGCGCGCGAGCAAAAAGACGAAAAACTCGCCCTAACGGTTATAAACCAATTGCGTGATTCAAAGATTTCGGAAGGAGCTATTGGTAATGCCTACTCCTGCTTGATAGACATTCATACCACCAGAAAAAACTTAGATAAAGCTTTGGACACGCTCAAAACCGCCATCAAAGATATATGCTTGGAGAATATAAATCGTACTGCTCTCTTGCGTCTTCAAACTGCTTTACAAGAACAAAATAGGGAATTCCCATATGAAATTCCAGAAAAAAAGTCACAAAAAGACAGCAGTAGCAGCTCACAGTCATCGGATGATGATGTTACACCGAAGCGACCTGAGACAAGACCAATTACCCGACCAACTAAGTAATAGAAATATATTAAATATGTTTGTAGCTCCTAATATTACCGCATAATTTTGCTTTTTATTTTATTTTAAATAAATGCTAAGTATCCCATGTTGATTAATATGTTATTTGATTTTAAAATAAAATTGATTAGATATAAACATATATGGCAGATCTTTGGCAGATAAATAGCACACTTTGAAAATGTGTAATTATATGGCTTGACTTCCACAACTTATAACGGTGAGTTGAAGCCGTTAGCATGCTTACTTTTTTGTTGTTACCTCTTCAAATGGGCATTCTAACGAAATTTGATTGGGCAAGGAAATAGCACGCATCTGGTTTTAAAAATATTCATTTACAGACGTGGGGAAGAGATATTGTTTCAAGTGTAGTTGTTAAATAAAATTAAAATATTTAACATTTTTATGAAATTTGCTTTATACTCTGGAAAAAAGGAGGATGATTTTTGATCTACACGAAAAAGGCAAAAATCCAACTCAGATTGCCAAAATTATGAATCGAGGAGAATTGTATATAACGTCATACATTTTGATAGATGTAATACTAATATGAAAATAAAATAATACTGAAAAATAAAAAAATCTGCCAAGGTCCTCCACGTAAAACAACGAAACATGCTGATAGAGTTATCATCAGAAAAAGTAAAATTGATCCTTTTAAATCTTTCTGAGAAATAATGGTTGAAATAAATGAGGAATTTGGTGTTAGTGTATTCAGTAGAACGGAAACCCCTCAATGTTGCTCAGCTAAAACTTGCTAAAAAATATTTAGGATGTCAAAAAGTATTGTGTTCATCGTCCCAGGTGTCGTGCATATAACTCCAGATACACCAAAAAATTTGTTAAGCACTGCGGTGTTATTTGATGGTCTGGGGAGCGTTTTACTGGTAAGAAGGCTGTTAATTGGATTTTTATGCATGAAAAAGCAAGCAGCAAAAAAATGTGGAGAATTTGCTCGATACAGAAAATGTTAAGTCCACCGCAAACTCCCTATGCAAACCCCATTAAAAATTAATGGAGCATTGTTAAGATGCAGATTGCAAAGAAAAAATTCAAAAATACTGGACTACTTTGAACTGGGATCGAGGAGGCATGGTACTCGATTCCGAAAAGTAGGTGCCAGAGTTAGTAGATAGTTGATGACAAATATTAAATTTTCTATAACATTATTAAAATACAATTATCAATAAAAATAAAGACCTATGGTGACTTTATTTCATAATATTTACGAAATTTATGTAAAATTGATTTATTTTTAACCTTTTCATGTTTGAGTTGCTTACAAAATATAAAAAAAACGACAATTGATTAATATCTATGATGATCTCTATTCAGTATATTAAAAATGGCAGACAAGAGATCTTTTTAGTTTTGTGACCTGCTAAGGTCTCAAATTTGAGGCAATATTTTGAGACTAACGCTAGAGACTATTTAGTGAATAGTTACTAGTCACAAATTGAGACTATGAGACAAAATGTCTCAAATAGAGACTTGTTACAGAATCCCGCTATAATTTGCAAAAACATCGTCACTCGAGCACTTCTGGCAACTACGAATTTCGCTGTATGGTTGGTTCCAGCAGTTTATCGTCGATTCTATTTTGTTCTGGCATTCGTATGCGCCACAATATGTCCACTGATGTAACCCTTTGAAAGTAATGGCATTCCTAAAGCAATTTCTATTGCTATTCGCAACTCAGAAATATTGCTATACAAATATTTTATTATTGGCATGTTCGAGTAGTGCTTGAAGTGGCTACTATTCGATTAGTGTTTGCATTATTTATTTATTTTTATATACCAATTATTTTTAAGTTATTATTTGAAGCAAACAAATCCAAAATAGTAAAGTAAAAACTTTTCGTAATCTCTACCTTCTATCATATTGTGTCCATTTGCAATATTGAGTGTGGGATGATTGAGAAGTTAATACCTATTGCCTGTAGAGACACTAAGTTACTCTGGTTAATGATAATGATTTAACAAATAATAATAAATAATCTTTGAAAAGATTTACACATAAGTTGCACGGTCTACTCTATGTTGTTCTAGATCTACTTATCTTAGTCACAAATGCACTATATTTTTTGTAAGGTCTGAAATTGACAAGTGACCGCCGTATTAGTTGGTTCATTATAAAACTTGGTTGATAAATAAAAACAGCACACGGGAGTTTTTCAGCTAACTAGCAGCACCTTTATCTTGAAAATTTAATCTGGCTGAAGGGACGATGGAAGCTGAACCGGAGAACTGTCCGGGAGTTGGTACAGAGAATGCAGGCAAATCTAGTGCTTGCGCTGGTTGCCCTAATCAAGCATTATGCAGTGATCCAAATGCCAAATTGGAAGATCCTGGGAAAGCGCTTGTTGCTGAGGCAATGCGTGAAGTCAAACATAAACTACTCATCCTTTCCGGAAAAGGTGGTGTTGGCAAAAGTACTGTCACCACTTTATTATCACGTTATCTATCCCGCAAATATCCCGAGCATAATTTTGGAGTTTTAGACGTTGATATATGTGGCCCATCGCAACCACGCTTGCTTGGTGTTGAGGGAGAAAATGTACACCAGTCGGGTTCTGGATGGTCACCAGTTGGTGTGGATGACAATTTATGCCTCATGTCAATTGGCTTTCTGCTCGGTTCTCAAGACGATGCCATCATTTGGCGCGGTCCTAAAAAAAATGGCATGATTCGGCAATTTTTGAGTGAAGTAGACTGGGGAAAATTGGATTTGCTACTATTGGATACACCTCCTGGAACTTCAGATGAACATTTAAGTATTGTGTCATATTTACGAAGTAATGAGGCTCCTGATTCTTTAAAAGCTTTAATAGTAACAACACCACAAGAAGCTTCTTTATTGGATGTGCGAAAAGAAATAAATTTTTGCAAGAAACAGAATTTGCCTATATTGGGTGTGGTGGAGAATATGTCTGCATTCCGTTGTAGTTGTGGAGAAACGTCTGAAATATTCCCAGCAAAAACAGGGGGCGCAGCAGCGATGTGCGCGGAAATGAATGTACCGTATTTAGGTGCCCTGCCATTAGATCCGGAAGTGACTAAAGCTTGTGATTTGGGTGAAGACTTAACTAACATAAAAAATTCAACTACAGAAGCTCTAGTCAGTATCTGCCAAAAAATTATTGGGACTTTAGAAATTGAAGAAGTCTATTAAAGTTTATATAAAATAAAGTTCATAGAACGAGGAGTAAATAAAAGTATATATACATTTTAATTCTACAACTGTATTCGAAATAATAGCAGTGGCTTGTGAAAATTATAACAATGTTAGCTCTAGACTTAAAAAAATGTTACTCATTTAATTTTTTATGCCAGAACGTGGGCCTAAATATTGAGACTCTGGGTTTAAATTGTTTTTTTAATGCAGCTATCACATTCTTGGATTTCCGTTATTTTTTATGGTATTTTTGCTGTGATTTAAAATAGCAGTGCAAACGTAATAATCATATTGTTTCAAAGAATTTGATTTAAATGTGAAATTTTGAATTAATGTTAATTCAAACAACAGTTCATTAGTGAATAAATCGCCTTTTAAATTTTAAAATATATTTCTTTAGCAAAAATGGGCCGAGCCAAATATTATTATAAAGAAGAACTAAATATCATTACAAAAATGTTGACAGAAGGAAAATCTTACAAGTTTATCGAAGATATGTTCGGATGTTCTGCCAAAATGATTGCAAATGCAAACAAAATTTAAACAAAATCCCGAAACAAGGGGACGAAAAGAAGCTCTTTCGCGGACACGGTTGAGGAAAGTTGTGGCTTTGGATAGAGAAAAGTCATATTACACTAAAAAAAAATTAAATATGAGTTAAACCTTAGTGTCACTGCTTCAACATTAAGAAAAAAGTTGATAGCAGCTAAACTCTATGGCAAGAGCCAAGAAAGGTGCCATTTCTTCTACCCCGACATGTGCAGGCTAGAGTTCAATTTGGGGAAGAGCACCTGCATTGGGCAGTCGAAAAATTGCGCAACATATTGTCCTATGAAAATTGTTTCATTTGGTTCCCAAGGACGCCGACAGTATGTTATGTCATTTGGTCCTAAATATGTTTCACGGACGGTGAATGAAGGTGCCAAAATCAATGTACGGGGGTGCTTCTCTTACTACGGTAAAGGTCCGTTATTTTGGATATTCCAGATTGTACGATGAAATAATGGGGTCGACTATGCTGCCACACGCTGAATGGAAAATGCCCTTGAAGTGGGTTTATCAACAAGATAACGACCGCAAAAATACCTCCAGGTTGGCAAAAAATTGGTTTGATCTAAATGGAGTTGAGGTTATGGGTTAGCCGGCTCAGTCACCGGACCTTATTTCAATTCAGAATCTTCGAGCAGATGTCAAAGATGCTGTAGGGAAAGAGAATCCGTCAAATACAAAGCAATTATGGAGTTCTCCTCTCGAGAAATGCAAGAGTTTGGTGGACTCTATGCCTAGGAATCGCAGCTGTTTATCCAACATTCGTCGAATCGACGAAATACTAATTTTATATTATTAAAATGAATTAATTGATTTTTGATGTAAAATCCTTAATACAGCTATTATTAATCACAGCTGAAATTTTCATATACAAACTTTTTTATTAACTAAAGAAGAACTTTATCTTATTCTTTAAAGAAATCAAATTTCTTTTAAACTTGAATATGAGCGAATTATCTATCTATGCTAAACGGGTCTGTGATTAACGCTTATCACGATAGCTGCCCCCTAAAAGTGCCCACAAACAGACGAAACTGTCCCTGGTGGTCAAGGAAACTGGCAGACATCCGGAAAAAAGTACGTAACCTGTTTAACAAAGCGAAACGTACGGGGGTCTGGGCAGAATACACCTACTTTGACAGCTAATCGAGATCAGTAGGTTTTGACGTTTAGCAATTGGAAACCAGCGATGGCCAGATTGAAATCTTACCAAAAACATACAAAAAATGTAAAACAATGAAAATTAAATAAATGTATGAAATTTAAATACATATATTTGATGAAACGTTTTGTAATGTTATGCATAATAGTATTATTTTCAATGGAAAATTATTATACACATTTATTGTTTAAGAGCTAAAAAGCGTGAAACCTTTTATTAGGTATTGAAAAGTCAAAAGTCAGTTGTTTTAACATGCCATAAAAAGATTTAAATAGATTCTCTATGTATTAACCAACCACTTTATAGTAATTTTTATTCTTACTAAATGTTGGGTCTTTTATTTTAAATGCCCTAAAATTATTATTTTGTCCAATCTAGCTATAATGGAAAATGTTATAAAAAACGCTAATTTTAAAGCGCTCTCACACTGGAATAAGTTGGACATCCCTTTATTCCTGGCCTCGTAATGGCGTACATCCCCGAAGTTTGGAGAACAGCGAAGGTGATCGTCATACCCAAGGCAGGTAGGAAGGACTACACATTGGCGAAATCTTTCAGGCCAAACAGCCTAACAACTTTCCTACTAAAAACCATGGAAAAGATCGTAGACCAGGAAATAAGGATGAAAGCGCTGAAGAGAGCACCGCTGCATGCGGCTCAGCATGCTTACAGAGCGGGCAGATTTACCAGTACTGCTCTGTACAACTTGACCTCTGAGATAGAGAGCTCACTGGAGCATGGGGAGGTGATGCTTTGCGCGTTCTTGGACATCGAAGGTGCCTTTGATAACACGTCTCACAAAAGTTTAGCCAGGGCACTGGAGAAAAGGAATGTGGCAGCACCGGTGCGTAGATGGATAGAAGCCGTACTGCGGACCAGGGTTGCTGAAAACACAGTAAGTAATAAAAGAATTCGCCTCGGCACAACAAGAGGCTGCCAACAAGGAGGTGTGCTATCACCGCTGCTATGGAGTCTAGTCGTAGAATCTGAATATCAACCCCTCCAAGACGACCGTAGTCCCGTTTACGAGACGCAGGTTCCTATCCGGTCTTAGGAATCTCACACTTGGGGGCAGTGAAATGGGGATGTCGAACAGTGTCAAATACCTCGGTTTGATGCTAGATTCCGCTCTGCGGTGGAATCAGCATGTAAACCTGACCTTTGTCAAAGCGACAAAAGTTTTAATGGTGTGCAATCGGCTGGCGGAAAAGTCCTGGAGCTGTAAGCCAAGGATCGTTAGGTGGTTGTAACCATGATAGTGCGACCGATAATCACATATGCGGCGGTGGCCTGTTCCTCAATAGCGTCGCAAACTTCGGTAAAGACCAAACTATTGAGGCTACAGCTGCTAGCCTGTGTCTGCATGACGGGTACAATGCGCACCTGTCCTACGGCAGCACTGGAGGTTCTGCTTGAACTGACTCCGCTTCTTTTGCTTATCGGTCAGGTAGCCAAACACACACTTCTGCAAATAACGGCAGAGGGGTGGGGAAAAGGCAAGGTAGTCTCGTCCTAGAGGATGGAAAAGATAAGTGGCAGTATACCATTGACCCTCCACCGGAGGGACAGAGCTACCAAAATGGTTAACTTCAGGAAAAAGTTTAAGGTCACCCTCGGCAGTAAAGACGAGTGGAACAAGTGATACACCGATGGCTCGAAAATGTCGGAGGGAATCGCCGCAGGGATTGTGGGCCCACGCACTAAGCTTTCCATACCCATGGAAGAGTTCCCGAGCATTTTCTAGGCAGAAGTTTTTGCCATAAGCCGGTGTATAGAGATAAACCTCCATTGTAACTATCGCAATGAGCGAATAGCCATTCTAAGCGATAGTCAAGCGGCGCTAAAAGCGATCTGCTGCTACGAGATCAAATCGCTATTAGTGCAAGAGTGCAGGGAAAGGCTGAATAGCCTTGCGGAACGAAACCAGGTATACCTAATCTGGGTGCCTGGTCACAGAGGTATAGCCAGTAACGAACTGGCGGACGAGCTCGCTCGCTTCGCAGCATCCACCAAGATGGTAGGAGCCAAACCCTTTATAGGGGTGGGTCTCCACACCATCAAGGAGCTGTTCCGCAAGGAAGAGGGAGTGGGCAGAGAGGAGCATTGGCAACAAACTCACGGTATGAGACATGCCAAGCTGCTAATGGGAGGTTACAACCTTGAGAAGGTTCAAAGTTGTAATAAACCTCCCCAGGAACAAACTCAAGCTACTAATCGCAAGGTACACTGGCCACTGCAAACTGAATAGGCATCTGCATAGCAATGGCCTATCCTCTTGCACTAACTGCCGGTTCTGCGACAGGGAGCCTGAAATCCCGGAGCACCTGCTGATCGACTATACAGAATTCTGCAGACGCAGGATTAAGGCCCTTGGATCGATATTTCCGGATAGGGATCGCATTGCCTCGCTAGCACCCAGTAAGCTATTGGATTTCATCAATGCGCTGGGGCTAATTTAAACAATGTGAGTCAGGAGAGGGCACCATAGACCAAAGGTCGCGGCTACCTGACTGAGGGAGATCATTCCCTAACTAAATGACTCGAAAGGCTTTCTCCTATGTACGAAAAGTGGGGAAGGAATCGTGCCTATGCATAGCATGACGGTGTTTCTCCCCAGTAACGCCAGCAAACCATTCGAGTTCGTTATAGGCTTTGATCAATTTTGTTTTTGTATTATGTATGTATTTCAAAGCTTACATGTGTATATTTCTGTCATAAAAAAATGTTTTCGAATGTTTAGTGAACAACACACACATGCCAAGATTGCAAAGAAAGTGGTAATGAGGTACTATCAAGTAAAATAAATGGTATATAGGAACGAAGACGCAAAGGACGTCCGACAGCCCGACAGACTGCAAACGTGATCTGTCAAATATTGAAATACACACGTTCTTAAGGACACAGTTATGTAGTTGTGCAGCTGCCTCAAAAACTGTATCCTTAAGAACATGTGTATTTTAATATTTGACGGATGTCGCTTGCAGTCTGTCGCGCTCTATGTGTTCCGGGCGTGACTTCTATTATAATGATAACCTGGCCACCTATAGCTAAAAATTTTAATCGATAAACTTTTCTAAGCCATATCGGCGTTCTGCCTAAATCGATATATTTTGATCATCTAGAGTTGTTTTGCATTGGAAATTGTAAAATTCAAAGCAATTTAAAGGCGTGTATTTGAGTGAAATATTTTCATTTCGTAAAAGATGGCAGACAGTGATTCCGATAGCAGCTCATCTAGCAGTGAGAGTGGAAGTGTGACTTCAAGTTCGTCAAGTTCATCGTCTTCTGCCGATTCGGCTCCAAGTCCAAAAGAATCATCTGCTAAAAAAAATGTTACTACTACAGAGAATGGAAAGGATTATAAATCTTCATCAGTTCCTTTGTTAGAAGAAAAAAAATCTTTAACACCAAGCAAAGATTACTTGCCTGAGGAAGTTAGTGTAAAGAGCTGCGAAAATCAAGAAGAAAGCGATGAAATAAGGTTAACTAACACAGTAAGTCCTGACAGAAATAAAGTGTTAAGCGGTTCCCCCGTTGCCGCTGAATGTGATTTAAATGAAAATAAAGCCTCTGGAGAACTTGAAGAAGGTGAAATAACTAATAATGAAGCACATACCCAAGTAGTTGACGATGAGGAGAGAGAATCAGAAGGATTTAATGGGCCGAATGGAAATATCGAACCAACCTATACTGGTGATAAATATGTGGAAAACACTATCGACTTGAGCGAAAGCAAGGTTTGATTTTTTTTTATACTTTGTAAGTTATTAAAATAATAATTAAAATTATTTGTTGCAGGACCAACCTTCCGAAAAAAAATCGGAATCAACTTCCGCTAAAAAATCTGACGAGAATAATAAAATACAGGAAACAAAAGAAACCCGTATTGAAAACAAATCACGTCGACGCTCTAGATCTCGTTCACGAGAGCCAATAAAATCATCTCGACGCAATCGTTCTCGTAACCGCTCTATTTCCAGACAACGTTCACGATCTCGTTCCCGTAAACGTTCCCGTCGGTCAGTATCCTTAGAAAGACGACAAGAGGAACGTAAACGACGCCATGCCGAACGTGAGCGCTGCGAAAATGAAGATCGGAAGAAAAAAAGGGAGAGAGGAAAAAGTCTTAGTGCTGAGAATTCGCCCAAACGTAATAAACTGTCTCCAACACGTAAAGAAAAAGACGATAATAAAAATGATGATAATGACAATGCTACGGTTACTGATCCAAAGGCAAAGATTACTGATCGCCAGCGACGAACTGTGGATCTGTTAACATCACGTACTGGCGGTGCTTACATTCCACCAGCTAAGTTACGTATGATGCAAGCCGAAATAACCGATAAAGCTTCAGCTGCATATCAGCGTATAGCATGGGAAGCACTAAAAAAATCAATTCATGGTTATATCAACAAAGTGAATGTAGACAACATAGCGATTATAACGCGTGAGCTCCTGAAAGAGAATATTGTACGAGGTCGTGGTCTACTTTGTCGTTCTATAATACAAGCCCAAGCAGCATCGCCAACATTCACACACGTCTATGCAGCTTTGGTCTCTATAATAAATTCCAAATTCCCTAATATTGGTGAATTGTTACTTAAGCGCTTGGTGATACAATTCAAACGCGCATTTCGTCGAAATGATAAAGCAGTTTGTTTATCTTCGTCTCGTTTCGTTGCCCATTTGGTAAATCAGCGTGTGGCACATGAAATTCTCGCATTGGAGATACTAACATTGTTAGTAGAAACACCTACAGACGACTCAGTGGAGGTGGCTATTGCTTTTCTTAAAGAATGCGGCATGAAGTTGACTGAGGTGTCATCAAAAGGAATAGGTGCCATTTTTGAAATGCTTAAGAATATACTGCACGAGGGTAAATTGGATAAACGCGTACAGTATATGATTGAAGTGGTATTTCAAGTACGAAAAGACGGTTTTAAAGATCATCAGTCAATTATTGAGTCCCTAGAGTTGGTGGAAGAAGATGATCAATTTACACATCTGCTAATGTTGGATGAGGCCACAAACCCTGAAGATGTTTTAAGTGAGTAACATTGAAAATTAAATATCCATAGTCAATTTTTCATGGGTATTAAAATAGTTTTATCATTTAAAAATTTTCGTAAGACTAAGAACTTTATTTTCCCTTTTAGATGCTTTCAAATTCGATGATCAGTATGAAAATAATGAAGAAAAATATAAAGGTCTTTGTAAAGAGATATTGGGAAGTGATGCTAGTGGTAGTGGGAGTGGTTCGGGCTCCAGCAGCGATTCTGAAAGTGGCTCTGGTGATTCGGATTCAGAAAATGAAGGAGAAGACGGTGGCCAGAAAACGGCTGGTGACATCATCGACAACACCGAAACTAATCTAATTGCTTTACGGCGTACAATTTATCTAACAATAAACTCGAGTTTGGATTATGAGGAATGCGCTCATAAGTTGATGAAGATGCAGTTGAAACCAGGTCAAGAGATCGAGCTCTGTCACATGTTCCTTGATTGTTGTGCAGAACAGCGCACGTACGAAAAATTTTACGGATTACTAGCGCAACGATTTTGTGCTATTAACAAAATCTATATTGAACCATTTGAAGAGATATTTAAAGATACATACCAAACAACTCATCGTTTAGATACAAATCGCTTACGGAATGTAAGTAAATTTTTTGCACATTTACTATTCACTGATGCCATCGGTTGGGATGTGCTGGAGTGTATTAAACTAAATGAAGATGACACGACCTCCTCAAGCCGGATTTTTATAAAAATTCTGTTCCAAGAGTTAGCCGAATATATGGGACTGGGGAAATTAAATACTAAACTGAAAGACGAAGTTTTAACGGAAAGTTTGGCTGGTCTATTCCCTAAGGATAATCCCAGGAATACGCGCTTTGCTATCAATTTTTTCACATCGATTGGCTTGGGAGGTTTAACTGATGAATTAAGACAATTTTTGAAAAACGCTCCGAAATCAGTGCCAGCTATCAATGTCGAAATATTGGCTGTTAAGCCAGAAGAAAGCAGCTCTTCAAGTTCGTCATCATCTTCTTCAAGCTCATCAAGTTCATCAGACAGTAGTTCCACGACTAGTGATACGTCAGACTCTAGTGATTCAGAAGATGAAAAAGGCAAGAAGAAAAAGCGCGGCAAAGCGAAAACTGATAAAAAGAAAGGTAGCAGCAAGGACTCGAAGAGGGAGAAGGTAAAGCGGAAGGCTCACTCAAGAAAAAATAAAACCAAGAAAATTAGCGAACATAATAGTAGCAGTGATTCTGACAATTCATCAGATTCCAACAGCAGTACAAGCGATGATGAAAGCAGTAGCGGAAGTAGCAGCAGCAGTGACGATAATAGGCGTAATCGTAACCGTAATAACAGTTCTAAAAGGTCCAAAGATTCTTCGACCAAGTCAAAGAAAAAGTCGAGTCGAGCAAATGATGATAAACTGGATAAAATTCAACGAAATCATCATCGTAATGGTGATGCAGATAATAGAAAAGCAAGTAAAGCAAAAAGAGATAAACGGGACAAATCGGAACGAAATGAGCGTAATGATGAAGAGAAGAGTAGGAACGATAATAGATATTCTGACCGGCATATGGAGCACAGACGGCAAAGAGATAAGTCACCTGATAGAAAGCGGGAAGATAAAGAACAAATACGTGAGCGAAAGGAACGTGCTAAAGAGTATGTTCGCCATTCTGATGAAGAGCGACGAAAGGATCGTGAGAACAGACGCCAACGCAGTCGTAGCCGTAGTCGCAGTCGAGATCGCAATCGTAAAGACCGTAACTACTATGACAAACGTAGTGTGCGATCAACGCGCAATGGTTCGAAAGAACGTGGATAATCGTTACAGTTAGTTTGACAATGGACTTAAATAGGCTTTAGAGCTATTGTGAATTTTTTATGTTAAAAAACTGATACTGTACATGTCAAAATATTTTGCAAAAAATATTTTCTCAAAACTTTATCAGGATAAGAGCTATAATGTTTACTTACACACAAATTTTTACATACATAAATGTTTGTATTTTAAATCATACACATAAGAAATTTTAATTAGTCAAAAGTTGTTAAAGGATCAAAGGTATCTACGAGTATTACTCTGATTTGCACCTCCCAATTTAGAATGTTAATCTTTATGACTATTCATAGCTTGTCGCAGTTCATCTACTGATATCAACTCGTTTGAACGTTTTAATTTATTTTGCGCAGTTTCCCAAATAATATCGAATTTTTCTGCATCCAATAAACGTTTAAAAATACGTCGCAGTTCCTCTTTGGGGCGTAATTTAGCGAAATCACTTGGGGCAAGCCCGAAATGCATTGGAATGTCAGGAGATATAACATCTTTGACAGTTGTCGGCTCTTCTGCATTCTCCGGATCGAAGGGCTTCGATGGTATGGCTTCAACTGGTGGTTTGTTTCGATCTTGACAGAGTAATCGGTAGGTGGTGTCTTTGTTATAAATATTCGGTGGCATTTTCGATATATTACCGGTTTTTGGTATTGGATATTGTACGTGTATGAGCTTCCATAGCTCTTCATATTTGACACCTTCTGTTGGTAGACCCTCATTTTCAATCAATTTGAAATGACGCAGCGCTGTAGTTATCTTTTCCGAATTGCAATAAACGCCCTCTCGCCTTAATATTTCAAATAATTCCTTCAATGTTAACAGTCCTGTTTTTTTAATGTCATGATTCTCCAAAGCCAATTTTAAATCTTGCATATGGAAGTTGTGGCGTTCGAATAGCTTCTGTCGCACTTTATTTAAATGTCCCAATGCAGTTATAAGAGGACTCGTTCCTTCACACTGATCTTGTATTTCCATAAGTGCTTTCACATTACATTCATCTGCGCCAGAGGGTGCACCGAAAGACATTTCGGGTGTTATATAACGATTTTCTCTAATAAAGAATATGAAAGAAAAATAAGAAAAAACGTTAGTATCAGCAGTTATAATACCTAATATAATGAACAGCATCTTGGTGAGAAAAAGTTGTGTGTAATCTAAAAAATAAATTGACTCAGCTTGTCAAGCTGATAATTTATATACATTAATATGTATATACTTTATATGGTCTCCGACGCTTCCTTTTAGGCGTAACATACATCAAGCTATAACTAACTCAACAGGTTTTAACCATTATCATTTATCAGGTACTTATATACATAGGTAATAGTCGGGCCGAGACATAACAAAGTTTTTGAAAACTCAATATTTTGGTCAAGGGTGTAATTGCAATTTAAAATATTATTTCCTTTACCTATAAATACTGCGTCCCAAACGGCCCAAAGTCCTTTCAAGGAATTGCTTTTGCGCCTTACTGATAACAATAAGATTATCACATTGTTGAATTGCTCTCTTAACATATTTTCCATTGAAGTCCACATCGTAAACTATACCGAAGTGGTTATTCTTGTCGAACGGTTTTTTGTAACTAAGAATTTAAATTTTATTTTTGAGTTTCAAATACTTGTATGAATGTAATATAATGCTTCTTACTGGCGACTTAATTGTTCTGAAGGTAAGTAATGACCATGGCTGATAATATACTTTTCATGCCAGCGGACATATTCGCGGTTCACTTCATCTGGAGACTTTCGCGGTAATATGAGATCATATAATGATTCGGATCGTATTGTAGAGTCCCCAAAGGTGGTATTATCGTTGGTTATATTTTGTGGTTTCGAGTCCAATGGAAAGACTTTACCGAGTTCAGGTTTCTTGAAATATAGGGTGATTTTTTAAGAGCTTGATAACTTTTTTAAAAAAAAAAACGCATAAAATTTGCAAAATCTCATCGGTTCTTTATTTGAAACGTTAGATTGGTTCATGACATTTACTTTTTGAAGATAATTTCATTTAAATGTTGACCGCGGCTGCGTCTTAGGTGGTCCATTCGGAAAGTCCAATTTTGGGCAACTTTTTCGAGCATTTCGGCCGGAATAGCCCGAATTTCTTCGGAAATGTTGTCTTCCAAAGCTGGAATAGTTGCTGGCTTATTTCTGTAGACTTTAGACTTGACGTAGCCCCACAAAAAATAGTCCAAAGGCGTTAAATCGCATGATCTTGGTGGCCAACTTACGGGTCCATTTCTTGAGATGAATTGTTGTCCGAAGTTTTCCCTCAAAATGGCCATAGAATCGCGAGCTGTGTGGCATGTAGCGCCATCTTGTTGAAACCACATGTCAACCAAGTTCAGTTCTTCCATTTTTGGCAACAAAAAGTTTGTTAGCATCGAACGATAGCGATCGCCATTCACCGTAACGTTGCGTCCAACAGCATCTTTGAAAAAATACGGTCCAATGATTCCACCAGCGTACAAACCACACCAAACAGTGCATTTTTCGGGATGCATGGGCAGTTCTTGAACGGCTTCTGGTTGCTCTTCACCCCAAATGCGGCAATTTTGCTTATTTACGTAGCCATTCAACCAGAAATGAGCCTCATCGCTCATCGGACACGGACGCGAAACACATTTCGAACCGAACACTGATTTTGGTAATAAAATTCAATGATTTGCAAGCGTTGCTCGTTAGTAAGTCTATTCATGATGAAATGTCAAAGCATACTGAGCATCTTTCTCTTTGACACCATGTCTGACATCCCACGTGATCTGTCAAATACTACTGCATGAAAATCCTAACCTCAAAAAAATCACCCGTTACATATTTTCGGCAAATTTTTCACGGAATACAACAAATCTACTCTTTTTCAATTCAGGACTAAGTAATTCCTTTATGTTTTCCTCTGGTATATATCGCTGGAAGGGCAAAACATCGTTGTTTACATTCTTGTTATTGAGGCGGCATTTGGTGAGCAATATATTTTCCGCCGCCTCTTCCGTGGAGAAAATTTTCAGCGCGTCTTCCGTCTTCTCTTTCGAGACAAAACATTTCCCTGCTGCCCGCAAACTCGGATTGCGATCTACGTATTTACCGCAATTACTCATATCTAAGTATATACAAAAAATAAATAGCGCAATTTGGCGATTACTATATTCAATGAAAATTATAATACGATTTATCTATTGTCAAGAAGAAATTTTAATGTTTTTATTTTGTACCAAATAAGGTAGTCAATGAGGTAAATAGAAGCAAACGTGATTGTTGAGTACAATATAAAAGTAAAATCAGGCATTTAAAATTATTTGTAAATAACTGTAATTGTTGGAGTTAAGCGAAGACGAAGGAAGTGAAAAACAATTCAAAATTGAGGATTTCTTTCTTCTAAAAATCACAATTTTGTGGGCTTGGTAATGGTCGAATTTGTACCCATTCATTATATCGTATTGTTAGGATACTAAAGAAAACACTTTAAGTGACTAATATTACGCAATGTATGAAAAGTCGGAAAAGTATTCCCCAAACTTAAATCTAAGAAATCTGCTAACCTAGGGAAGTCTTATCAGCCTATAACTCTCTTTGCCCCTGTAGTGAAGACACTTGAGGGTTTGTTACTCCCGATCTTCACTCACCTGAGTCTCGTGAACCGTTAACATGATTTCCGTGAAGTGTACAGTACCACAACAGAACTTGTACTTTCCGTTCAAACGACAGTCGGGTCTAAGTAACTGGAATGGACTTGGTACAATTCCTCGAAATTCGTTTAGGAATGTTTTCTATCGTTAAAACATCAAAAGCCTTAACTTCAAGCCTAAATTAAAAACCACCCTTTGAGAGGACGATCATAGGCGCGTTGGACTTCTCAAAAGCTTTTGATACTAAAAGATATAAAACACTCTACGCTCAATAGTTATTTATTATTTTTTACATAAATATTTTTTTCGAGGTTAAAATTCTCTGTTAAGGCATTATATTCACTAAAATATATGAAAAATATAACGTATTCTAAGAATTCATATTTTATTAATAAAAATAATGGGTTCTGTCGTTCCTGTAGAAGATCTCCTGAAAGTCCTCCACAAAAAGGTGTTTGGCGGTGAGGAAGATATCTCTGATCCAAATTATCTGAAATAAAAAAACCAAAAGGAATAGTTTGAGAATAGATAAATACAGGTAATGATCGAAGAAATAGTGAAAATTTTGATGTTAACAAAATGGCGGCTTTCCAATAAAATATTTTTTTTTTTGCACGAAAATTTACATTCAAAGTACATTCAAAATATTCAAAAAAAAATTTCGATTAATTAATAAGTGTAAGTAGCGAGTACCGGGATCGGTATTACTGCTTACACTACGCTAAATCCACGACGACCATATTCACGAACTGGACGAAGGATTATAGAGTGGATCTTAATATCAAAAAACGACTGACAACAACCCCAAGAATACAGCCGAAACTAACTTTAGACAGTTGAGTTGTCCCGATAATTTAGAGGCCCTTGCCAACTTCGTTGTGGACATACGAAATACATGTTATGCGTCCCGCATAACTCTAAACACCTCTTTCATCTAACACACCTTTCCGTATGGCCTGAACTCGTCGAAACAGCAGATTTCCTGGGCTCCATTTAGTTGACTTTAATGACAAGCAACTTGAACCTTACCAGCATATTTACTGGTAACAACTGTCTTTCATACGATAATTAACATTTTTTTCTTTTTAAGTAAAAATGGTACAAAAAACATAACACAAGATCCCTGGGATTTAATGTTTTAAAATCGAATTGACGATATTAGTCGATATAAATAATCGTTAATTTTTTATTAGCACAGTTATCGACCCATCACTACCCATTGGTTTGTTTATATTCCAAAACTTTGTGACATATTCAGGAATATTTATTAAGACAAATATTACATTAGTGTAAATATTTCATATTATATGTGGGTGTAACGCATTATTATAATATGCGCCGCAAAAGAAATAGAAAAAGAATGCCAATAAATTTGTTGCGACAATATCAACGTGAGCAACGTCATTTGAAGCCGGGTTATAAGAAAGCGGGTAAGAAAAAACGTATTCCCAAATTGGATGCTGAAAGGAGAGATCATGAGCGATTAGTTCGGGCCACTGAACTTAAGCTGCAACAAATTTTAGAATCTGATGAGGTACTCTCAGATATTCCCTGTGATATAACGCCAGAAGAACTTCATGGTGAGGTAAGTATATTTACCTTCAAATAAGAGATTTGATTATTGCTAAGCGAGGAGAAGGGTCAATTCGTGTAAAACCAAAGCCATTTTTATACCTTTTTTTAATGAAACAGTTAATTTATTAAAAATTAATATTACATATCAGTATGATATTTTGTGACTATTCTGTTAAATTTTCAACGTCTAAAATCAAAAATATAAAAGTATGTTGTTATAAAAATGCGCGCAAAAAAAGTTTAAAACTTTCAAAAGGATCGGTGCAGTAAATTGGAAGTTATAAAAGGAAACTACTTTGAAAACGTGAGTTGTGGCAAAACGCTGTAAAGTTTTGAAATCTGATGTAAATTTTGTTGTATCGACTTAAAATCTAGACACAACATTTTCGAGAGTGTATGTAGTTATGTATTTATTTAAGGAAAAATATAATTTCGAAAAAAATCCTTCTCCTCCTTAAGTAAAGCATCTTAAGGGGTCAGTAGGGTAACTTGTAAAAAAAGTAAGTTACGGTGTTTTTTTTTCCCATGTTTTTTACATACATTTTGTCATAACATTGTCAATAAATTATAAAAAATAATAAATAATAAAGAAGTGTGTTTAGGGAAAAACGCGTTTAAAGTTTGAGGTACTGAAAAAGCATACAAAGATGGATATGAGCGTTGAAAAATTGGCACACACTAATTATTATTTTTGGGCCTTTTTCGAAACCTTCCAATGGTAAAGTGGGTTTCTACATCAACCCTAAGGGTATAAGGAAACAAAATGCAAAAAAAAAAAATTATTTTGAAAAAAATTACCCTACTGATCTCTTAACATACATACATACGTGCATACCATTTAGGTATGTTTGTATTCCTATAATTTTGCACTTATCTGTTGTAAATTATAAATTTTCTATGCTACAAGAAAACTTTCACAATGTACTAAATTAAGTACGAATCAGGTGTTTTTAATTTTACAAGTAGTAAATTTAATTTACATAAAAAGTTACATTTTGACTGAAAATCATATTGTAATTTCCTCTTATTTTTCAGATAGCGATAGCGAATGGATATGCAACTACAATTTATATTGAACGTGATGGCTTATCAACATTGACAATAATTGTAAGTAGAGGCATGTTCAAAAATGGTAATAAAGAAATTGCTGTTTTGGCGGCGGTGTTGGTAGTCCGGATTCGTTCCGATAATTTAGACATGATTTTCGTGAGAATGGTAATAGATGAAGTAACTCTTTTCAAGTCCTTCATGCTATACTGCTAGAGATGCAAATCGAACAAATTACTAACAAAAATTATATAGATTAGCATAATCAAAGAGAAATTTAAATTGAACTCAAATGCATAGCGATGCAATCGATTACTTGCCAAGGCCCTTACCTAAACTCTGAGGGTACGTTATTCAAATCTTTCTTTGTGGTTTACCTGAACGTTAATTTTTTTAGCAAATAATTGTAAATTAAATTTGGTTACAGATAATTAATAGATCCTCGAGCCTCCAATTATCTTACACAGAAGCTGGATTGTAAAGTCAATATAATCGAAAAATATATAAATTGATTCATGGTTTTTAAAGAGTTAAACTGGTACTAAACCTGCTACCTATAGACCTCTTCGCAGAAAAATGCGCAGCAAAGTCGCGGGACGACAACTGGCTGCAGGTGAGTTTACATATAGGACCTTCCGCCATAGCTCGGTGGGAATTGGCAAACACTTAGTATTGGGCAAACACCGACAACATGATCCCATTTTAAAAGAAGGTTCAAAGTAAACAGAAAAAGATGGCTGGCTTAAAGGTATTTTAGCTACGCACAACACCGTAAACAATTTTACGGATGGCTCGAAAAGAGACGATGGTGTCGGTATGGGGAAAATACTGTCCAGTGTTAGACATAAGGCAGCTTTTTAATTTGCCGCACCACCGTCGTTTATTTAAAGCTGAGGTCTTTGCTATTGGGAAAGCCGCGGAGCTGGCCTCTAAACACCTGCAAGCAATTTCACAGTCAACATTTACGTAGACAGCCAACCAGTAACCAAAGCAGTAGCATCGTATCAGAAGTGTCTTGTAAAGCAGGGCTGCAGTGGAAAGTGTTGCCAGAAGCAGGCAACCTCACTTCTACTGCGTGCCAGGCCACAAAGGCATCGAGTGCAATGAAATTGTGGACGAGATTGCCAAAAATGGTGTACGGCTAACACCCGAAAATGTGATCAACATTGGGAAACCCATGCATTGTCCATACGACGATCTGGACAGAAGCATGGTAAAGAAAACCAAAACGAGCTACTTGGCTGCAAAACTGTAAAAGTCATGTGCAAAACGGTAGATCGCAAGTACACAAAATTCCTACTGGTCCTCGATAAAAGAGACTGTAGGAAAATGGGACTGACAGATCGAGAAGACTCCAGGAAATCTCTAGAGCAAGGCACTAGGGAAACAATGGAGCATATCTTGTACACTTGTCCCGCATTGGCAAGACTACCATGTAGCTTCTGGGGTCCCCACGGTATGATACCCTGGAGGTGGTACTGATAGGAAGGCCGTAGAATCTGTTAAAAATCGCGTCAAGCGCAGGCATCCTAAAGTCCTCATGAACCTAGCAACTGAACTCCATTTGGTATTGCAAAAGACTGGTCTATGCGTGTCTTATTGGAATACCAGATTAACCTAACTTAACGTTAGGGAGTTAAACGTTGTCCTGTAATATCAAAATTTCATTTGAGAAATTACTAAATTACTATCAATATTATTAAATTTACACCCAGAAGGAAAAGTCTGATGCCATAACAAATGTGTATATAAATGATCAGCATTACAAGCTCAGTCGATTTAGCCATTTAACCATGGAAACTTGTATATTTGTAAAGTGTATAATAACTTCGGGCAAACGAAGTTAAAGTGTTTTCCAAGTTCAGTTCTTCATAATCGAATTGAAAACAGAGGGTTAATTTGCAATGTTTTTTATTATAAATAATAACGGTAAAATTAATACGAAACTTGAAAAAAAAATTAAAGAACAACAAACAATTATCAATATAAAACTAGTCTATAAATCACTTAAAGCTAAAATATGCCAGAACTTCTAGGTGGTTGTTGTTGTTTTGATTCCCAGAAGAATTTAAATTTTGCTCTTGGATTATTATACGCAAACTGTTTGAGCAAATACGCATAATCACTTAGCACGTTACTTTTGAATCTGGGTCATTATGACAGAGCTATCGAAGTGAGAAAAAAAGAATTTATTGTAGAAATAATAATTGATTTAAGTTAATTCAAACATACATAAATATGTAGTCATAAAATTGAGTAGCGACAAATTATAATTGGGGATAGTATTCCCCAGCAAGTGAAGTGGAACTACTTACATATAAATATATATGTATATATTTTTGCATCTTCCCGAAACTCTTGAAGTAAAGCCTTGAATATTTCGAAATGGCGGCATATTCTAAACATTCAGGCTTATTAGCAATTCATTTAGTTTAAGTGATACACACAACACAAAACTATTCTATTCTGGGATGGAGACATTGAAGACATAAATAAAATCAGTGCTTAAATGATTGTTTGAAATTTAAATTTATTTATAAATGAAAGTTTGTGCCTTAATTAACCTCAAGTAACATTTAGCATCTTAATTGGCAAACTGAGCATTATTTCTTAATGATTTATGCTTCAAGTTCAAGGTTTTGAGCCATTTGTGTCTATAGTGGTGATACTGCGTCAATTATGCATATGTTATCATATTTGTTGTTATCTTTATATTATAAATGCTTTTAAGCGGCAATGAATGTATTGCTGTCGTTAGTTAATATAATTTATACAAACGGTGGTCACAGTTTCTCTGATGTTTTATTAGTTATAGCAAGCTAAAGCATTTGTATTTAATTAAAATCAATGGGGATTTAAATTGAAGCTATGTACATATGTACATATCTATAAATTTAAATTTAAAACTATTTTTTTTGTATAAACTCAATCGAAGCTGACATTGTGTATTACTCTTACAATATGTTACACAGAGTAGAGCCAGATTTCGAGAATCCTGATATTAGTTATATAGGAGCTATGCGAAGTTTTCGCTCAAATTTATCTATTTCAATAATATTTCTCACACATTCACCGATATTTTCGGTAATAAGCCAACTATAAGCACTGGGTCCACATATTCGGTACCTAGGGGCTTGAACAGTTTTGTTGGGATTTGGACAATTTTTGGTCATAAGGTGGTTATTAGTGCAAAATTTTATCCCGCTATATTAATTATTTCTTGATTTGTATACTGGAAAGTGAAAGAATCAAATGGACTTTAAAATTGTGTTTTATGGGAAATAGGCTCATTTTCGCACTGTGACATAAGAATATGATGAAAATGTCACGTACTAAATTTAGTCGAAATCGGTTGGTCGGGTCATGAGATATGTGATTTCACCAAAAAGTGAGCGATGCCACACCCATCGTCCAATTTTCACACCCGCTCTCATAAAGCCGTCTCATACCATCCCGGAGGTATAATTTAATGTCTCTGATGTAATTAGTTATTGATTAGTTGCGCTTTTAGTAGTTTTGAACAGTACCGTTAGTGGGGAGTGCAGGGTTATGTTTCGATTTCATCAATTTTTGCACTGTCAGTAGTTCTTATTATATTTGTGCTGAGCAAATTTGGTTGCTGTCGCTTTAGTGGTTTAGGAGATATGTACATTAAACTTGTTAGAGGGCGGGGCCACGTCTACTTTTGGAAAATCAAATTAATGCCCCTATTGCGGTTTTCAACCCAACTGCATTTCAGTCGAAGTTTAAAAATTCAGTATTGCCAACTTCAACTCAATCCGTCAAAAAAAATTGAGATTGAAGTATGATCGAACTTCAACTTTTTTTGGTATTGCGGTTTTCAACACTGTACAAGTGGGGTTGACTAGTATATAAATAAACTTCGACTGCTTAATAGCAGTTGAAGTTCAACATTCGTGCAGTGAAATAAAAATATTAAAGAAAAATGGAGAACGGGTAAAATAACTATTTTAATTAATGTTAAATTAATTTTAATTAATATGTTTTATAAATTTTTAGAAAAAATAAAGTTACAACAAAAAAGCAATTCGAAAAATTGGTGGAGTTAATGGAGAAGTTTCCAGAAGTAGGAAGAGGAAAGCCACAATTTGGAAACAATAAATTCAAAATCAAAGAATTGTGGGAGAGTGTGGCACTGCAGTTAAATTGTTTAGGGCCACCAAGCAGAACTGCCTACGAATGGGGAAGAGTAAGTTATGGTTATGACATTAAAAATATTAACTAAAAATAAAATTTTTTATTAGGTGTGGATTCACTATAAGGCAAATATAAAGAAAAAACTTGCAACGGAAAGGCTGCAACTCCTTTCAACCCAGGCTGAAACGCAACAGCAAATTTTTAAAAAAATTGGACAGTTGGAGAAAACTGTACATAAATCTTATACTCTCCAAAAAGAAGCTTTAGATTTAAAAAAAAGGAAAATGGAGATATACGAAAGGAAAGCAAACGAGGCGCATGAGCTCCATGCACTTAAAATTGAGGTGCAGCGCCTCAAAATTGCTAAATTAAAATCTTCGCAAAGATTTTAATTTTTTTTGGTTATTTAACACACGAAGTAATATTTTTTTTATTTTTAATTATTCTGGAATAAAGTGATATTGTTATTTAATGAATTTATTTAAATAAAATTTAAATATATGCCTGAATAAATAGCACATTAGAAAGAATAAATGAAATTTAATATTTTAATTATTTAGAGGGAAGTCATAATATTATTGCGAATTATTCGAGCCGTATCCTCTTCTTCTCTTTCTATGTCCAAAACATCATTGGTCATTGTAGTATTTGAAGTAGATGGTATTTCTTCCGGAGATTCCACTTGAAAGTGTTGGCAAATATTGTGCAATGCGCAACAAGCATTCACAATTTGCGTAGACTTTTCAGGAGTGTAATGTAAACCTCGTACAGATAAAAGACATCGAAATCTACTCTTGAGTACACCAATTGTCCGCTCTACAATATTCCGGGCCTTTGAGTGTACTGTATTGTAGCGTGCTTGGGGTGAAGAAGCATCCGCCAAGCGATAAGGCGTCATTAAAAATTTGTGCAGAGGATAGCCAGCGTCGCCTAAGAAATTACATTACTTCAATTATTTAGCAATAAATACGATAAAGTCTTACCCAAGATATAAGTGTTATTCTGTATGTTGTTCTGTAAATGCACTTTCAAATCGCTAAAATTGAAAACAAAAGAGTCATGATTTGCGCCTGCATGCCTAGCATCCACATACCGAAGAGACATTTTATAATCACAAAGCTAAAAATTTTTAGAAATTATACCATTTTGTTTCTAATATAATTCAGATTTTATACATACAATCATCACGTTTAAACTGTAGTCGCCCTTTCTGTTAAGATAAAGATGTTGCACTTCTTTTCTTGGTGAAATTATGCGAACATGACAACAACCAACTACTCCCGGGAAAGCACTTTTTGAATAAAATGAAACTTTTGAAGCGTTTTGCTCCTCCTCAGTCATTTGAATTTTAATCCATTGGGCACAAATACGTTGTTCAATTATATTTAGAACCTCTTTAATTACTAAAGATATCGTAGGTTGCGCCAACCCAATGTTAAAATCATTTCCACTGCATTTTTGATAACCGCCGTCAGCAAGGAAACGCAGAGTTGCGCATAATTTTAATATAGGAGGTATGGCCGTTCCTCGCACACGTTTGTGGAAATGTTCCTTCATCTCATTCAGTAAAAAACAAAATGCTTCTTTATTTAATCGAAAATAACTTATGAATCTACAACAAATATTATTGAAAAGCCACTCAATTGTGAAAAAACTATGGCTTACTTTGCTTTTGGAAGCTCCAATGGATTTGAGTGATCACGAAGGATTTTTCGTATACGTAGCACGTCAATTTTGCCCCCAATATTTTCGTAATTGTAATATAAATCAAAACTTATATCAATTTTTTATTTATTTTAATGTTTATTCACTTTTTCGCGAGCGACAACTGAATTAAATTGTTCAAATATGTCGTTTAAAAAATTTTAGCTGTTTCACTATCTGTCAAATTTCCCTTTCTTAGGTTGGCAACGCCAATCATACTTCGAAAAAGAGTTTGGTTGATCTGAAGTTGAATTGCCTTAACTTCAATTCGACCAAGTCGGGTTGAAAACCGCAGTAGGGGCATAAGATTTTATATCTTAATTTAAGCCTTGGTTATGGTACTTTATATGTTTTCGGTTAAAGGCGTTTTGTGGGCGTACAGTGGTCCGATTACGGCCATCTATGAACTCGTAAGTTTTTTTTGGGTACTAAGGAACTCGCGCTTGCTCGGACGGACGGACACACAGACAGCCAACCGGATTTCAACTTTTCATGTCATCTAGATAATTTATTTATATATAACCCTATATCTAGCTCGCTTAGTTTTCGGTGATACGTACAACCGTTAGATGAACAAAACTATAACACTCTGTAGCAACTGGTTGCAAGAGTACAATTAGACGTTTTCATTAGGTTTATATCACTGAGAACTCATTTCAGTTAATTAAGTTGATTTTAATGTAAATTATGCCACGTTGATTTGTGAGAGTAAAACTCCCTTCCTTACTTGTTTATAGTATGTTAGAGGATTACAGATTCTTGTAGTTATGAAAATACTGATATACATGTAGGACTGTGTAAACGGACAGTAAGACTAAAACAGAAATGCAACACTGTGTAGGAACAGATGTGACAGCAGCGGACGGACTGGAATGACAATGGAACAGTAGGTACGAAGATGATTTAAGGACAGACAAACGGACAGACCACGCAAGACCACCGGCAGCCACGGACCACTTAACGCAACTTAACTTAATTTAAATTAGATTTTGTGAATAAATATTATGGAAGTATAAAGAAAAACGGCATTTTAAATAGAACCCTACAAGTGGTGGCAGAAGTGAGATAAGTGCGATTTTAAGTGAAACTTTTTGATAAATCGAAACGCGTTCGTATAAGTGGTCCGTGGTGTGCAGAATTGCGGTACTCAAACCGCATAACGGAGTGGTGCAACGGGAAGCGCTAGCAGCAGTGGCGGTAATAGCACCAGCAGTAGTACAGTAGCAGCAGCATCAGCACCAGTAACAACAGCATCAGCAGTAGCAGCAGCATCAGTAGTAGCATCAGCGTCAGTAATAGCACCAGTTAGTAGTAGCAGCAGTAGCAGTAACAACAGCATCAGCAGTAGCAGCAGCATCACCGTCAGTAACAGCACCAGCAGGAGTAGCAGTAGCAGCAGCATCAGCGCCAGTAACAACAGCATCAGCAGAAGCAGCAGCATCAGCAGAAGCAGCAGCATCAGCGTCAGTAACAGTAACAGCAGCAATAACGGCGGGTATACACAGTGCGTACGGTAAAAGTACGGTTCATCGTTGGAAAAACAGATAAGTCCTTTTGATATACAATTGTACAGTTTAACGTAAAATAAGATATCGAATATTTTGTGAAAATTTTGTGAAATTTATGGCGAATATCGCAACAAACCTTTATGGGTGAAAATACGTTTTTAAAAATTCTTACGTGAGATTTATAAGAATATAAGAAGTTAAATGCGGATATGCGGATATTGTAATAAAATCCGAGTTACAGAAAATATTTTACTTCATTTGTATACGAAAGATTAAAACGAATATTGTAATAAAGTTCGTTTAACAAACAAGTTATTAAAATTGTATACGGAAATTGTAAACGCGGATATTGTGATCAAATTGAATAACATAAAAGTTATCAGAATTGTATGCGGGAAAAAGTGAATACTGTAACGCAAGCTAAAAGGAAATATTATTATTGAAATTAAGCTTTTTTAGAATATTATCGATTTTTTGTACAACATTGTAAATTATGAACCGCACCGAAATTTTTGAGCTGACTGTTGACGGTTTGAAGGAAAGGTTGGGTGATTTAGGGCTATCGACTGTTGGACGGAAAGCGACACTACAAGACAGACTGATGGAGCATTTCGGCCTGACTGTGAGTGACGGTTCCGAAACTGATGTGGAAGAGGTAGCAAGCCAACGAAGTGTGCGTGAGGTTAGAGTCGAATACCACAACTTTACTCTCCGAGATGTTGAGGACTCAATGACTTCGTTTAAAGGAACAGGTCGTCCAAGTTTCGAACAATGGCTTGAGGATTTTGAGGCAAACGCATCGGCAGTGCATTGGAACGAGCTGCAGAAATTCATCTACGCAAAACAGCTATTGAAGGGTGCGGCAAAGATTTTTATAAGAAGCCAGAGAGGAATAAGCAGCTGGAGTTCATTAAAACTAGCGCTGCGGCAGGAATTTGGTATAGCACTTTCATCGATTGAAGTACACCGTACTTTACGTAGTCGTCGGAAGCGACATGGGGAAGATCTTCGAGAATATCTATACGTCTTAATGGAGTTGGGGAAACCGATAGAGCTAGATGACTCAAGCCTAATAGAATATTTCATCGAAGGCATACCGGATTCAAGATCGAACAAAAGCAACCTATACCAGGCGAAAACTATACAGGATTTGAAGGAGCAGATCAAAGTATACGAGAAGATTCGTCACAGCCAGTCACAACCCGTGAATGGGAACCAGGAGAAGGCATTGTCGTCAAACAAGGATTTCCAGAAAGCAGTTCCATTTAGCAGGAAATGTTTTGTCTGCGGGGATTCATCACATCTCGCTAGAAGTTGTCCACGCAATAAGACATCGTGTTACAATTGCGGTGAAGAGGGTCATCGTGCAGCCAACTGTAAGGCAGGAAGGAAAACTCCTAAACCGGAACGTAGCAGCGTCAATAATATGACGGATGAAGGAGAAATCGTAAAATCGGAGAAGCGAAGTGGATTGATTTTTAAGGATGTACGTTTCAACGGAAAATCTGCGTCGGCATTAATCGACACAGGTAGCGACTTATGTATTATACGTTACGATACATTAAACATACTTAGTCTGGATGTTGATTTAAGTAGTGAACAGCGACAGTTGATGGGTATCGGTAGCGGCAAACTTACAACAATAGGTAGCCTTACCACATCCATCGAGGTAGACAACATAAGGTTGGAAGTAAAATTCCACGTAGTGAGAGAGCGAGACATCAAATATGCACTCGTGATTGGCAACGACGTTCTGAGGCAAGTCGATTTATTCGTTACGCAAGATGGCGCCGAGTTCAGACAGAAGAAGGTGGAGGAAAAGCCACAGAGCAAGGAGGAGGTGAATACTGGAGCAGTAAGGAAAGATCGTAGTGTTGGGTCAGTGAAGCGTAAGAAGTTCGATGTGGAATTAAACGTGGGCACAAGGGTGCATGAAGATGAGGAGCAGTATATGGGAGCCGTTGGGAAGGATCGCAGGAAAATCCGTGATAGAAGGGCTTTGGAAGTAGCAAACAATGAGAGCGAGGGCGCTGTTGTGGCTAAGGAGCCGAGAGAGTTCAGGATTTCAGAAGCGAGTTTGAAGTTGGTTCATGAGACTGCGGAGATGGGCACTGATGCTAGGAACAACCCAATTAATGAAGGTGATAACAGGATTGTTGAACTGAGTGAAGAGTTTGGAACCCTGTGTATGGTCGCAGGGATGGAGAAGGTACCTGTGGGCGAAGTCGATCTTTCACACCTCAACAAAGAGCAAGCAACTATAGTAAGAAGAATGGTAGCGAATTATAAGCCTACAAGCAATTCGAATTCGCCAGTAGAGATGAAGATCTTACTTTCGGATGACACCCCAGTATATGAAAATCCCAGACGGATGTCATATACCGATAGACAGGAAGTGGATGAACAAGTTAAGGAGTGGTTGAAGGATGGGATCATTAAACCCAGTAATTCAAATTATGCATCACCAGTAGTGTTAGTCTCGAAGAAAGATGGAAAGAAACGTTTATGTTGCGATTATCGGCGATTAAACACAAAGATAGTTCGCGATAACTTCCCGATGCCAAATATCGACGATGTTATCGAAAAGCTACAGGGTGCTAATGTATTTACGACACTGGATCTTAGGAATGGATTTTTCCATGTCCCAGTGGAGCCTTCCTCAAGGAAGTATACCGCATTCGTTACATACAACGGACAATATGAATTCCAATACGTGCCTTTTGGCATATCGAATTCACCGGCAGTTTTTTCAAGATTTATTTCAGCAGTATTTAGAGATCTTATACAAGACGATATTGTGGTGGCCTACATGGACGATTTAGTTATTCCCTCCAAGGATTACACTGAAGGCGTACACAGTTTAGAACGAGTTCTTCGAAGAGCTGAAGAATATGGCTTGCGGATTAAATGGGACAAATGTCAGTTTCTTATAAGTAAAATAGATTTTCTAGGCTATGTTATAGAAGACGGTTCAATAAAACCATCCGATGCAAAAACGAAAGCGATTAGGAATTTCCCATTGCCACGTGACCAGAAGGCTTTGCAGAGATTCCTGGGATTGACATCATACTTTAGAAGATTTGTCGATGGATATGCCGTAATAGCCAAACCGCTGTCGGATCTACTCAGGAAAGAGGCTAAGTTCGAGTTGCGCGACAAGCAGTTGGAGGCATTCCAGAAGTTGAAGTCAGCATTGATCAGCGCACCAGTCCTAATGTTATACAATCCGAAAGCAGTGACTGAGGTACATACAGACGCTTGTATGTCCGGGTACGGAGCAGTGCTACTACAGAAGGATTTCGACGATCAAGCGTTCCATCCAGTTCAATACATGAGTCGGAAGACGAGGCCAGCAGAGGAGAAGTACCATTCGTACGAACTCGAGGTACTAGCGATCATAGAAGCACTCAAGAAATGGAGAGTATATTTGTTGGGGATAAGTTTTAAGATAGTAACCGATTGTAATGCATTCGCAATGACGATGCGGAAACGAGATGTGCCATTAAGAGTATCTCGTTGGGCAATGTTCCTACAAGACTTTTGTTACGAGATAGAACATAGAAACGGTTCAAAAATGCGACATGTAGATGCGTTGAGTAGGGTATCTTGTCTCATTATAGAAGATTCCCTAATCCACCGGCTGAAGCAAGCACAGGAAGAAGACGATTGGATACGAGCTGTGTTGAAAGTTCTGGAGAAAAGCGACTACGAAGACTTTTATATCAAACATGGAGTACTGTATAAGGATTCAACAAGAGAACTCCTAGTAGTTCCATCAGTTATGGAAAACGAAATCATCAACATGGCACATAGGCAAGGACACTTTTCCATCAAGAAAACGGAAGAAGCAGTAGAAAAATCATTTTATATACCAAATTTAAATAGGAAGGCAACGAAGGTCGTAAGAAGTTGCGTAGAGTGTATCGTCAACGATACGAAGTCAGGAAAGAAAGAAGGTTTTCTAAATCCCATTAGTAAAGAGGACAAGCCTTTGGGAACACTACATCTCGATCACGTTGGGCCGCTGGAGTCGACAAAGAAGGCATATAACTACATCCTTGTGATGGTGGACGCATTCTCCAAGTTCGTTTGGCTATATCCAACTAAGAACACAGGAGCTGATGCAGTCGTCGAATGCTTAAAGAAAAGAGCAGCTGTTTTCGGAAATCCAAGACGATTCATAACAGACAGAGGCGCGGCCTTTACGTCGAATTCGTTCAAACAGTACTGCGCGGATGAGGAAGTCCAGCATTTATTGATAGCCACGGGAGTGCCACGAGCAAACGGGCAAGTAGAGCGTATGCACCAGATTATTATCCCGATGATAGCTAAGTTGGGAAACGAGAGTTCGGGAAACTGGTATAAGCACGTGGATCGTGTGCAGCAAATAATCAACAGCACGCCGCCAAGAAGCACTAGACAATCACCTTTTAGGATTATGACTGGACTTGAGATGCGATTGAAAGGAGTACCACCTTTACTCGAACTGCTGGAGCAATCAGCCATCGAAGAGCTCGACGCAGAACGCGAGGTAATTCGTCAGGAGACACGACACAATATTGCTAGGATTCAGCAGGAAAATAGGAGAACATTCAACAAAAGGCGAAGAGTAGAGGTCGACTATAGTAAAAACGAGCTAGTAGCCATCAAGCGAACGCAGTATGGCGCAGGATTGAGACTTAAAGCAAAATTCTTCGGGCCATATAGGATTGTTAAGAAGATGGCACACGGAAGATATGAAGTCGAGAAGGTCGGTGATCATGAAGGACCAAGACGTACAATAACAATTGCGGAATTTATGAAGAAGTGGAACCCATCATTCGGGGCCGAATGAACAGTCAGGATAGCCGAATGTAGGACTGTGTAAACGGACAGTAAGACTAAAACAGAAATGCAACACTGTGTAGGAACAGATGTGACAGCAGCGGACGGACTGGAATGACAATGGAACAGTAGGTACGAAGATGATTTAAGGACAGACAAACGGACAGACCACGCAAGACCACCGGCAGCCACGGACCACTTAACGCAACTTAACTTAATTTAAATTAGATTTTGTGAATAAATATTATGGAAGTATAAAGAAAAACGGCATTTTAAATAGAACCCTACATACATATGTATGTATGTAGAGTGGTTATTTTAATTCTTACATAGGGTGAGATTCGAAAAAAGTATGGTTCAGGTACAGAGGAAAACTATGAATGTAATATATACGTAGTGCACCATATCTGAAAATGTGCTTTTTCAAAATTGTTTGTTTCCTACCAAGTTTCAAGGGCTCACCCATATTTGAGCGTATACTTATTAATTGTAATTTCAATTGTTGCCATGTAGAAGTTCTAAAACCGGTTAACGGTTATTGCTAGCTACCACAACTATATTATTCCTACAGTGGCGTTTATGAAATACGAAAACATAAGAGCGCTCACCTATTACAACACGTTTTTTATTTGTCTTATATTGCTGATGCACAAATATACCTGTAAATGAATACATATACATATATGTATGTATTTATATATGAATAAAAGCTAAGGTGTCAGCTAGTGTGTCAATTTAACCCTTGTGTTGCCACCCAAAAAAATCACACTGTCTTGCCGCCCAGGGTACCCGGGTACCCGTACGCAAATTGGTGCGTATAAGTGCGTTATACGTAAAAATAATTGAGTGCATTCTATCAGGATTTATTTATTGACATCTTAGAAAGGTATTTCTGCTTGAAAGTACCATATAAATTATGTACAGACACCTACATATGTACATAGTCCTAATTTAGCAATAAAACGCGCGCTGCTCCGACGTAAATTTTTCGATTCTGCGAAGGCCAGTTCCGTGGAATTCGAGTGGTGAGGAAACAGGTCGTTCTCTGAATTGGTTTGTACTTCAGGAACGTTCGAGAATGCTGTGAAACGAATACATGTAAGCTGTATAGTTAAGTTTCTGTTATTGGATCGAAGAAGCTAGACGTATAGCTGTTTGGATAGTTTTTTAGCGTATAATTGTATTTTATTTATATACATACCTCAGATAAATAAAAGGATGGAGGAGTTATCGAAAGCGCAGTTTTTGAGGTAACGTAAAAACAATAAATACACGATTTATTTAGCACGATGGGTTTTTAATTTTATCGAAAATTGAATGCGAAAAATATGAATAAAATATTTTTTGATGCTATATGCAAGAATATACGAAAATGCATTTTACATTACTGTATATAGCCCAATCGCTCAAACATTAAAAAAAATTATCACGTTGGAAATGGTCGATATTATTGTTCGCTGCACGAGTAAAAAAGCAGAAGCCGTGTATCGAGTTTACAACAAACAACATCCAGAAAATGAACCTCGTGTATGGAAAAGAGTAACAGTGACAGAGATGTATTCCTTTTTTGGAGTATTGATATCTGCTGGTGCAAATAACTCAAACACAGATCATGTAAATGAAATGTGGAAGAAAAATGCTTATCCGTTATATCGTGCAACAAAGGGACGAATGCGTTTTCAGTCGCTTTTACGGTTCATACGTTTCGATGATTATACAACACGCCCGGCTCGAGTAGCCAATGATAAAGCTGCGCCTATTTCGGATATATGGAAGATGCTGAATGCCAACCTAGCTCCATTGTATAGACCAGCGGAAAACTTGACCATCGACGAGCAGCTCTACCCTTTCAGAAGAAGAACTAAGTTTACTCAGTATATGCCATCCAAGCCTGCTAAATACGGTCTGAAAGTGTTTTGTTTGTGCGATGCAAGTAATGCTTATCCGCTGAAAGGGATTTTGTATACAGGTAAACAAGATAATACTCGAGAAGTCAATCAAAGAGAACGAGTTGTCAAAGACCTGGTCAGCGATTATAAAGGATCTTGCCGAAATATAACCATGGACAGATTTTTCACAACTTTACCTTTGGCGGAGACTCTGTTATCTTGGAAACTTACTATCGTCGGTACATTGAAAAAAATAAGACGTTTATACCTCAAGAAATGAAACCGTCAAGGTCTAGAGAAGTACTGTCAACTCTTTTTGGATTTCATGAAAAAGCTACTATCTGCTCGTACGTGCCAAAGAAAAACAAAGCTGTAATACTTCTTAGCACGACGCACTATGGTTATGAAATTTCTGATGCAGCTCACAAAAAACCAGAAGTGATTTTGTTTTATAATCAAACAAAAGCTGGAGTTGACACCATGGATCAAATGTGTTCGAGGTACTCCACCCAACGGCGAACGTGTAGATGGCCGCTGGCTTTCTTTTTCAATATCCTCGACATTGCAGGTGTAGCTGCCTATGTCATACATTATGAAAATAACAGAATGCTTCGTAAGAAAACGAACAGACGAAGACTTTTCCTTCGACAATTGTCAGAAGAGTTAGCAATGCCGATGATCGAAGAGCGAGCGCCGAATCAGCAAATAATGCGAAACCACTCTACTAAAATCGCAGTCGAAAGTTTCTTTGAAAGGCCAATAGTGGTACTCAGAAATGGCCAACGTCGAGACGCACCGGGAGAAAAGCTGTTGTTGGATCTTGTTATATTTTTAACGAGCAGCCTATTCGCAAACGCCGAAAGACACGGAAATCCTGCGTTGAGTGCGATAAGCCCGTATGCGATCAGCATTCGGTGAACATTTCTAAATGTTTACATTGCAATAATTAATTTTTAATTTTTCTTAATTTTTTAATTAATTCTTTAAATATAATAATAATAATAATATTATTTTGCGACATGAAGTGAAAAAAATGAATGAATGAAATGAAATGAATTTTTTGCTTTTTACATAGTGAAATATAAGTAATAATTTGAACAAAAAAATTGAAAAATTTTGAATAAAATATCAATAAATAATTAAAAATTAACATAATTTGTTATAGTATATATACTTATTTACTCCTTTTAGATATAAAATAAAATTATAATCGTAATGTATTACACGAACTGCACCGAACTTCTATCGGGGTACCCGGGTACCCGGGTGGCTGAGACGTGTTCTTATTTTAAAATGTAACATTTCTGAAGTTAGAAAACAACTTAAACTATGTATAATGGGCAATTCGCTAGATAATCGATTAAACCATGGGGATCCAAGAGGATTTTAGCCTATCTTTTTTAGAAAAAATATTATTCAACAAAATACACTGCGGTGGGTACCCGGGTACCCGGGTGGCAACACGAGGGTTAAGGTGGCGTGACTTTTAATGTGGCTTATTCTTACACCTTTCTAGACACGGGTGTTTGTCTAATAAACTTCCCAGCTTTTATGATTGCTGATGCTAAATAAAAACTTAAAAGTTTCAACTTCAAACATTATAAACTTACATTTTATATTACTTACTTACATATGTATATTACTTACTTAAACTAAAAACTATATTTCTCTATTTTATTGCTGATCAAAAGTTCAATCAAGCAATTAAGTTTTTTAAAAATTCTGTACATATGTATGTGTGTAAAAGTTGTTCGTAAACCTTTCGCGCCTACAGAGGCTTTAATCTAAGTTTTTTGTTTTCTTTTTCCATTAGTTGCCGCAACCACATCCAACAATAGCTAATTTAAAGAGAGCAATCGAATCAACCGCACGTGTACAGCATAAAAGAGAGTTGCGTGAGCGATATGAAAGCCGACGACGCAGACGAAATATGTCCGAAGAAACTGGAAATGCGAGCAATAGCAGCGATAACTCCGACCATACTGACAACAGAGTGGCAGCATATCAGCAACGGCAACAACAGGTTGAAACTAATGCCGCTTGGTTGGCGGCGAACAGAAGCACCGGAGAATTCGTCTACTCTACAACGCGCTGCGGTCATCCACATCGAACAACGGTTTCATGGCGTTTTCTATGGCGCGCCTTCATGTTGATCGATGCTCATACCAAAACGCCGCTTTTCGACCACGACGGACGTAAATTGTTGAGTGAATGCGGCATAGAAAACGGTTCAACATTACGCTTTTGCAAACGTGAAATATACTACAAACGTCGCCGGCAATAATCAGTGCAACCATTCTATCCATAAAGTTACCAAAAAAAGCATATTCTAGTTTAAAATAAATCCGAAATATAAAAATATAAAAAAGCAAATTGAAAGTGTGCAGCAGTGCAAACCAAACGACATTGTTTAAAGCAAATTGTGCGTCCATAAGCCTCCGCAATTCAAATGTTAAAGCTTTTCAAGATTTCCATGTCACACATCATTTCGCCACCACTACTATCACCGCGTCGCACAAAAAGTAAGAAGTCAAAATCACGAAATCTCCACCAAACCACATATACATACAACCGTATCGTGGTATTGTGTCGAAACGACGCATTTATGCCAGCCGTCAGCCTAAGAATACAGAGATGATCATGCCGTCAGCGGAGGCGAATTCAATTTGCTGCCGTCAGTCCTGGTTGATCACTTTGTCCGCGTTTACTTTTATTTGTATGCTGCAAGTTGACCTCAACCGCGCTGCCTTTGAAGAAGGCAACAATAACAATGTGAAAATCGCCGAACACAGCCTGGAACTAACACAGACCATTAATATACAGCGACAGGAATATTTGCAGAAACAATGTGAAACGTTGGGCTATAGCGCTCTCACCCTGGATGATCTGACGGATGAGCAAATGGATCATATGATTGTGGATAAGGAGCACAAGTTTCTTTACTGCTATGTGCCTAAGGTGAGGGTTCTTAAACAAAACATTAACGAGGATTGGTATTTGATAATGTGGAATTACAATAAATATATATATATGTACATAAGTGTTCCTCTCGTGTCTCGTTTCGTTTTGAAGGCAGACCCATATTTGGGTAACTGCTGCTGCGGTCGTATAGGCCCCTTACCATTTCTGTTGCTTTTTATTTGACTTTAATTTTATAATATTAATATATTCATTATATAAAACGTAAACATCATAACCTTTAAGCAATTCAAAGAGGTTTTAATTTATTATAATCCAATTCCCCTTGTGACTAATACCTCAGGAATTAGTTTAAAGTTTTGTAGCCACCAACCTTCTCATGTTGTTCATTTTTTCCTTGAGTGGTTAATAAATATGAGTATGTTAAAAATATATTGCAATATTTTTCATTCGAAAACAAATGAAATGCAAATATAATTTTGTTTCTTCATGAAAATCTATGCTACAAGTCAACGAAATGTGGTCATAATAATTCAACATTGCGTTGCGACTGAGTTTGTTCACTTCAGCAGGTACAAAATTTTTGGTTTCGCATACTTTATTTTTGTAGATATATATCAAAAATCAAAGTGAATTTTAAAAATATATGTAATTATCGTTATCGCTTCTGAAAATTTTGAAATTTGCAACATGACATTCGGAATTAGGACAATAACAACGCTAATATTAACTGCTCGTATACACAAAATAACGCCACGAAATATATTGATATTCGAAACCTCATAAATATTTCAAAATGTGGATTAGATGTATATGTAATTATGCATTTGTATGCTAAATAACCATTTACATACATTCGAAATTTAAATTACTTGCTGAGTATCTAATTACACGAAAAACTATGCCGTAAGCAAAATATGAATTAAAAAAAAGAAAATTTCGTTGTTAAAATTATTGCAACAAAGCAAGGAACTAAAAATAGCGTTTATTTGATATTTTCATATTTTAAAACGATTTTTCCTTTAAGCACCGCAAGGTATCTAGAATTAATATATGATATATTGATATATGCCAATAAATTTTGCTATTGAGGATTGCTGTGCACTAAAATCTGCACTCGTATTCTTGAAAAAGTTTGCTCGAACAATAGCAAAGGGCTTTTGTGCGGAAAATCCTCTGTCTAATAAATTACTGTATTGTATTGTATATTATTGTATTGCAGAATATGATTTTTATCGATACAATAGATTTAATAAAAACAAGTTATGCAAAGACAGAAGACAAGTGAATTGAGTGCGTTAGTGTCAGTTGGTAGGCAGTGGTATGGGTTTCGAGAGTCCCAGCAACCACATTTAGATATATTTTTTTCCTCAAGTGACTTTTTTATTTAAAAATTATTTCGGAGATTAATTAATTTAAATAAAATTTGTATATATTTTTAAACGTAATTTTTTAATTGACTGACATTGATATAGTATATTGGTAGTCGAAAAAGCCTTTTCGTATTTCTATTTAAACTTCAACTTATTTTTTTTTATATATATAATTTATTAAATTTTTATATTTATAATAATAAATATGTACTATTTTGGTCGATTTCTTTTTGCCATTAGAGACATTACTCCATCAGTGTAAATCGAAATTTCCAGGGCATTCTTCCTTTTTTATACAAAAATTTCAAGATATAGCGAATTCCTTTATTTTTTCACTCATTTTCGAACAGTTATAACTTTTTTACGACTTCCCGAATTTAAGTTTTTTTGGTTAAATGAAACTCACCTTTCCAACACTATATGGTATGGCACAATGTGATTGGTAGCACCGGAGATATACGACTGCAACGGCATCTATTGACATAATACGAAAATACTTTTTCGACTACCCAATATTAAGTGGCTGTAGTACCTAAGCATTGCGCACGATGTATTTGTAAAATTTCAAGTTTTTTCACCTGCAGAGAGCTTTGCAAAATATAAATCAATGCTCCTGTCAAGTTTCAATAGCAGTCGATACGTTTTGCTTTCAAAATGAGTAGTCCACTAGAAGTGCGTGAAAAAATTATACAGAAGTTTAGAAAGTTTTAGACAGGATATCCAAAAAGAACAGTACAAAATTTTCAAAATTTTTAACTGCTGCATTATAGATGGTGAGACGTACATATGTGCTTGGAGACTTCTCAGCTTCCAGGATTTTTATGTTGGAGATTATAGAGGCCCTCTTTGACATTCAAAAGAAAGGTTTCATGTTATTATAGCAAATCGAAAGTTGAAAATATAGCTTTAATATGCAAAATGTTTTTACTAAATTTAAACATGAAATTAATTTCTGTTTTTTTTTTTTTTTTTTAAATTGTTTCGTGCACTAATTTCATTTTGCGCTGGCGTTATGTACAAATGTGTGCAACTACGTGCTATATACTATATTTACTTGGAAACTGATTATTTATAAAATTATATACATATATAAAAAGTAGTAAAATATGTACATACATATGTGTATGGGTAAACAACTTACATCATTTATTTAGTTTCTAAACAGCTTTTAATATACTATATTTGTGGATTGTAAATAGTTTTTAAAGCTATAATTACAACTAGCATTATTAAAAGTTATTTATACAGCCATTATTGAACATTGATTTACAGCGATTAGAGCTTACTTGCTATTTATTATAAAAACACAAATACATTCACATACGTGTCTATATCTACAGAAATATGTGTTTGTAGTATTTCGAGCTGCAAAGTTTAAAGTTCAATGTGTCGATGTTGATTAGAACAAACTGTGCGAGTGTGTTTGCATTTTGATAGCAAATTATATTCATACAATTCATTTGAAAGTACAATTACGAAAGCATTACGATAATCATTAGTTTCTAGTAAATTCATATAACTTGAAACAGAAATTGAGTTATAATTCTTGGAAAAGTATTAGCGTGGTTTTCTAACACGAGAAGTGCATAAGATATTCATTTGTAAATTTAAAATCCTTTGATTTAGTATTTTTAGGTTTTATTTTGAATTTGGTTTGGAATAGTAGAGAAGTTTTTTAAACTTTAAAATATTGCAATTTCATAAATTAAATGTAAATTTGTTGTTATTATATAATTGAAAACAAAAGAATTCGGGTGCTGCCGCTTGCTTTGTGTTACTTTATGAATTATATCTAAAGCAATTTATTGTTTGTTCAAATACATACAGTTTTCAAATAAAAAAAAATCTATTATATATCAAATAATCTTGCAAAATTTTTGTGAGTGACTACAATACAGTTATTATAAGAGCCTCCAGATATACATAGTTACTACATATCTTCTAGAATACATAGTTGTCATACTGAGTTACTTTCAGTTAGTTTTCCAACCTTTGGTTCGTTAATGTTTTTACTCAAACGTGACACTTTTTCATAACTAAACTTTCGAAGGGTATAATGTTCAGGTATGTATTCCGTAATTAGACCTACAGAAAGTTTGTTGCAGACCTTTATTAACGTAACGGTAAACATCCAGCACAACTATCGCAATGAACGCATAGCCATTCTAAGCGATAGTCAAGCGGCACTCAAAGCGAATTCCGCGTACGTGATCAAATCGCTCTTGGTGCAGGAGTGTATAGAACGACTGAATAGTCTATCAGATCGTAACGAAGTGCACCTTATTTGGTTGCCAGGTGACAAAGGTATAACCGGGAATGAAATGCCTGAAGAGCTTGCCTGCTCCGCAGCATCCACCAACATGGACCGGAATCTTTTATTGCGGTTGGACCCCACAACATAAGGGAGCTGCTCTGCAAATGATGAAGTAGTGGGTAGGGAGAAACATTGGCAATAACTCTTAGGCATGCGCCATGTTGAGTTGCTAATGAGTGGTTACAACCTTAAAAGGTTTAAATATGTAATCAACCTGCCAAGCGAAAAACTCAGTCTACTTGTCGCCTTCAATACTGGCAATTGTAAGCTCAAAAAGCACTTATTTCACATGGGCCTAGCTTCTTGTGCGAATTGTCGGTTCTGCGACTTGGAGTTTGAACTACCAGAACACCTGCTAATGGACAGAAGTATGTAGGTGCATGATAAAGGCTCTTGGATCCATGTTTCCATGTTTCCAAATAGGGATCACATCGCCTCAACAGCACCTAGCAGTATATTGGAATTTATCAGTTTGCTGTGGCTAGTTGAGACGTTGTAACTTAGGAAAGGGCACAATAGACCCTAGGTGGCAGTGCAATCCTCATTTACTTATCTAATCTAATCGTATTAAACCAATTTTCAATGTTGTATTAACAATTTCAGGTATTAATTTGTTCTCCGTTGGCTAATATTTTCATGAAATAATTTACTATGTTAATAATTAATAATCGATAATTAATTAAATTTTAGAATGATATACTTATTTCTTTATGAAAATAAAGCTGTAAACTATTTGAAACATGCAAATGTACTATAATTTTGTAAATATGTACATACAGAAATAGTTTTCCTTTTAACTAAAATAAAAAAATAGTATATGCAAATGTAATTCAATGTATGTATTTCTTCATCGCAAAGTATTTCGCCACACTTGGTATACCTAATAACCCTGTCGGAAATTTTATTTATTCACAACTAGTGACATTGAAGATCATCATAGTAAATCGCGGCAAGTAACAGATTCACAGAATGCAAACACCAAGCAGTTGCCTAACATTTTCTCAAGCGTAACCGATTTTATTCTAACTACGACTGGAAAATAATAGTAATTTTCCGGAGATCATTTGGATTGAAAGGATTTTAGTTATTTTGTTGATTTAGAAAATAATTGTAAAACTCTCAAAGAAATCTAAAATTGTAATCATAATAAGCCCTAGTGAACCAGTATAATCGATTTTTTTCTAGCAGGGTAAGTGCCAAGTAATTATGTCTATTTAATTACAGCCAGAGCGTTAATGAAAATTTTAAAAGCGATTATGTGGTCGTCTATTTCCATGCGCAACCGATTTAGCGGCCACGACAGTTCATGTAAAGTGTTAAAATATTGAAGCTAAGGGATAGGAAGATGATAATACTCACATATATATGTTCATAGACGACTACCAGCTAAATATATAATTACATTTATGTTCACAAAAATAGCAATGCTGATTTAGGAATGAGAAAAAGTGGTAGGTTTTGTAGAAGATTAGATTAGAGTTCACTGTTGACCACATTACCACTTCACTGTCAACTGTTCGTTAAATATTTCTTTAATTGTTTTTGTAACACAAATCTCTATTTCTATAGGCAAATGTTTAGAAGTGATAAATTTGTTTGTGCTTCAGGGCTTGAAAAAGGGAAATAACAAATTAATTCTGACTCCTTGTACTGACATTATGGTTGAAGTCACCTTTCATCTTCTGAGTATTAATATTTGAGTGCCTTTTAACTAATTCGTTCACTGGTTTTAGGACGTTTATTTGTCCGTTTATTCTTTTTGCCACATGTCTTTAGTTTATTTCTCAATTATAGACAACTTAATAACACTTTCGTCGAGCGCTAATTATTTTTTGTATATCTTTGATTTTTTTATTTTTAAGTTTTTTTTTTATTAAATATTTGGATACTTCGGCATAGGGCTTGGAAAGGTCAATTATGTATATTTTTGACTTAAACAATTCTAATTGAGTTGTGTTAACATTAATGATACCTTTTAAGCTTGAGTTAACTATTAACAAATAGAAAAATTAAGGACATCACTTCTATTTTTATGAACAACTCAAAAAGAGCAAGCAACATAAAATGTGCTTGTAAATAGATTACGGTTACATCCGAATCTGGAATACTACTGAGTTTATATACTGTTGTGTTAATCTGAAAAATTTAAAGTAAAATTTCAAAAAATCAGTTCTTTTGCATTGAAGCATATAATCAAATCGCACTGCATTTAATATGAACCTGACTGTACATCAGTGCACTGATTTAATTTTCAATTTTTTTCTCAGAAATATTAAAAAATTCACATTTTGTGTTTGTTTAGTGCGAAGGTTAGTGAACAAAAACAATGTTTATGCTCTGAAATACTGAAATACTCGAGATTGGACTTACATACATGTTCTGTATACTAAACAAATGTAAAATAAATCGTATTTGCTAAAAATTTAAAATTTATTTCATGTAAAATTAAAAACAAAAAAAGAAAAACAAATTTATTTTTTCATGCTGATTGGAATTTTCGATACTGGTTTTTTGTTCGAAAATGGTTAAATACTTAAAACCATCTGACAAATTTCAAGCTTCAACCGCGGTTATTATCAAATATCCTTGCTTAAAGTCTCTTAGTTCATACATACGAACTAACTAAACACCTCCACCCAAGCATGGATATAAATTAATACCTTAAACGCACATACATATATACCTCGAACACACTTATTGATGGACGCTAACCTTGCTGACGACTGCTGTACTAGTGGCTGATGGCTGGTGGCTGAGTACGCATTTTAAAGGGGCCGGAAAAAGTGAAATGAGTTAGCATTTATTGATGCAACGAAATTTTTGTTAATATATGCAACTTTTCCAAACACAAAATATGCAATTTGGTTTGCCTAGATTGATACATACAGTGGCAAGCAAAACTGAGTGCATGTTTGAAAATTCTATGTTTCAATATCTGTAACTTCCTCAATATTAAATCAAATTCAACCAAATTTTCAGCATTAATTATTTATTATGTACTTAAAAAAATGACATTTGTAAAAAAGTTAAACTAAAACAAAAAAATTGACTTACGGTCAAAAACGTAAAATATGAGCAATGCACTCAGTTTTGCACAATATGAAATCTTCGAATAAATTGAGCATATACTCAATAATTCTCCATAAGTAGTCTAATTAACCGTTACCTTTTGACATATTGAGTGCTTATAAGTAAATTTAACAGTTCTGCTTATCAGTTTAGTGGGCTTTGTTTATTTGTGAAGACAAGTTTATTAAAAATGCGCAAAATTTCAGAATCAGTTGAAGATAGTGTAGTGGTAATGCTAAAAAACAATTTATCTTCACGCACTATTGCAAAAAACTTAAAAATAAGTCAAAAAACTGTAATGGCTGTAAAAAAAAGAAGATTAGTTGTTGTTGAATCCAATTTCGGTGGCCGCCCAAAACTGCTTACAGATGCGGATGCTCGTGCAATGGCTCAAAATTTAAAAAAAGATAAGCGGGTAACACCCAAAAAAGCGGCTGAAATGCTGGACAATAGCGTCAGTGCCTCTACTGCTCAGAGAGCATTACACAGAATTGGTTTTATATCCGCAATAAAAAAAAGAAACCAGCACTGTCTGATAAAAATATAAAAGCGCGTTTGGCATTCTGCAGAAAGTATCAGGATTGGACAGAGGATGACTGGAAAAGGGTTATCTGGTCTGATGAAAGTAAAATTAATAGATTTCAGTCCGACGGCAAACAATATTATTGGCGCAGACCACATGAACGCATTCAAAAACACCACGTCAAGCAAACCGTGAAACATGGTGGTGGAAGCTTAATGATATGGGGGTGTTTCACGTGGTGGCATATGGGACCACTCGTAAAAATTGAAGGCATCATGAAGAAGGAAGACTATCTTCAAATATTACAAACAAATTTGCCGGATTTTTTGGACGAGTGCACATATCCAGAGGAAGAAATGGTTTTTCAGCAGGATGGGGACCCGAAACACACGGCCAAGATAGTGAAAAAATGGTTGGACGAACAGAAATTCCAGAAGCTCATGTGGCCTGCGCAAAGCCCAGATTTAAACCCAATCGAAAATTTGTGGTCCTTGGTAAAAAGACGATTGGGTTTACACGAAAGGGCCCCAAAAAATATGGCAGAACTTATGGAACGCGTTCGGGACGAATGGACAAACATTCCTCGGGAAACCATACAACATCTGGTTGAAAGTATGCCCAGACGCATCGCAAGTGTGAAAAAAACAAAGGTCTTTGGACAAAATATTAAATTTCTTGTGTATATGCTCAATTTATTCGAAGATTTCATATTGTGCAAAACTGAGTGCATTGCTCATATTTTACGTTTTTGACCGTAAGTCAATTTTTTTGTTTTAGTTTAACTTTTTTACAAATGTCATTTTTTTAAGTACATAATAAATAATTAATGCTGAAAATTTGGTTGAATGTGATTTAATATTGAGGAAGTTACAGATATTGAAACATAGAATTTTCAAACATGCACTCAGTTTTGCTTGCCACTGTATGTATGTATGTACGTCTTACAAAATACCGACAATCAACAGTTCTAGGAATATAATCAGTTAAATTTTACATTGCATGTGTATGTAGTGTACACATGTAAGTACATGTGTGTGTACAGTCTTATATAATATAATCGAAATTCTTTCTCAAATTTTCCGCTTTATGTTTTGTAGGCAGTCGTAAATCCCCATGTGTCACCTGAGTTTGACAAACCTCGTCATTGGCCTTGTTCGTACATACATACATATGTACATATGTGTATAATTATGTATTTGCGGTGTGTAAGAAACTATTGCGGCATGAGCAATTTCATCAAAGAAATTAAAGTACAAACTATAATGTATTTTTGTAATACATATGTATGTATGTATATGTACATATGGACATCTATACACATGTATATTTGTATATATATGCACAGTTGTGCTAAAAATAAAACCAGTTTTTTAAGCGAGATAGTAATCAGAATAAACGTAATAAGCAGCTGATAATCAGAACTTGAAGTGGGGATATTAGTTTCTTACATAGGCGAGAAAGATTACGAAATTGCAAGTCGTCGTTTCCTCAGTTGTGCTGCAATCAGTTTTTCTATCAGAATGCCTTTGAATAATTCCATCAAGTTGTATGTGGATGTAAGGTTTGATCGCTGCTCGCACTTCAACCACTGAACACAGTCCTTTGTGAAGCCATAAAAATAGAATTCCTTTGTTCGATTGTATAAGTCAACAAAGCGCCAAGTGGCCAATCAAAATTTGCTCAGGCGTTTTATTCCTACTTCCACCAATTCGGTGGGATATCATAAAGTATAAGCTTCCAAGCGCAAAAGTGGAACGATCAAGAAGGAAGTTTCAGCTGTTTCCACATCGTCTTCTTCCATACAGCTTCAGCTGCAGAAGCCCTCCGGTAGAATTTTCAATCTTGCAACATGGACGCCGATTGTGCAAGGGCCTGGTAGAACCCCCCAACTGCGGGGAGTTCTACGTTTTTGTGCATCTTTTTAAATGAATTATTATGAACACTATCGAAACATATATTTGAAAGTAGTTCTTTATTAAGTGAAGATGTTTCCACCATAGGGTTAATATCTGTTTTTTGTTTCTTTTAAAATTTTTTGTAAAATTTGTGGATGTATTGAAAAAAATAACAAGTGAATTTTTTTATATATTAGTTCTATATTATTATTCATTTTATATTTAGATTTTTTTTTAATTTGTTGAAATTTGAAAACGAATATTGATTATAAGAAGTGAAGTAATCAAATTTATTGGCTTTATAGTTTTGAAAAATCTGACTGATAGTTTAAGTTTATTTTATATATAAAATTAGGTATGTATGCTATTTACTTGAGCACCACTGTATTCAGTTGTACATGCTTAAATTCTATAATGGCATACATCGATCAACGATCAGTAAAATTTTTGTATAGTTCATGTGCGCATTAGAAACAACGCCAAGCAGTAAATCAATTGAAGAATTGCCGCATGTAGCGTTTTTGTTGTGTCAAAAGCCAGCGTGCTGAGTAGCAATGATTTGTATGGCGATTTTTATTATATTTATTCAATTAAAGGAATTGAGCACTAACCAAAAAAAATTAATTATGCTAAATTCAGAATTCATTCATTCATTTCATACACGTAAACGTTCAACGGCCGAGTGGTTGTACATACATACATACATATGTATATTTAGTATGTAAGGCAGGAAGTGAAAAATTAGTCAAGTAGTATTTTTGACGGTATTCTAAAAACCAACACCAGCGTTATGTATTGAATTATGATACAAATCTATCCATATTTATCACATAGCTGTGCATATGTAGATATTTTAATCGGTTTGCATGCAATTAATAGGTTCAGATATTTACATATCATGTTTGGGGTTCTTTTGCGATTATTAAGTACCTACTTCGCAAGACATTTATTCGTGCTGTCCAAAAACCCACAACTAAATATGTATGTTATCTTATCGATTCGTTGATTAGTGTGTATGCAAGCCATTAATAGTTTCTTTAATTTGATAAATCGCTAATCAATTGTTGAGACAGAAGTGGATTTTCATTTAAAACGTTTAATTTATAATGCATTAAGTTTTTAGAAGTTATTTCCCTAATAAAAACGGATTTACCATAAGATAATACACTAAATTTACGGGAAAGATTTATTTTCGCATATTTTGATAATAAAGTTTGACATGAGATTTAGCAGGCAGGAATTTATTGCCAATCGACAGCTGAAATACCCAATTTATTAGTATTCATAAATTATTTTTAAAATCCTCCTTGATGCGCGTTGCATAGTACTATTTGTGAATGTTAATAATTGTGTACTAGGTCAGGTGTTTGGGCTGTAAATTGTTTATATAATAAACAACATAAGTATATTAAGAACACATCGGTGTAGGGAGTCAAAATAATAGGGTAAACCCAAAAAATATATATTGTTTTGTAAAAAATCAACTTTGTTATTTAAAATGGTTGTCAGATGGTGGCGTTTTTTCAGCTTTTCGATACAAGTATTCTAGTACGATCAATGTTTTCTTGAAAATCGGTGTAAGCGGTAACCGCTTATGAAGAGTTATCTTTCCTTCCCTCTCTTAGTGCCAGTATTATATTGCTGTCTGAGAACAGGAAAAGGTTACTAGTATGACGAGCTGTATAGATTTAGCCATGACGGTCTGCCTGTCCATCCATTCGTCTATCTGTATATCCGCGATATATTCTTTAGTTTTTGATATGTCGATCTGAAATGTTGCAAATGTCATTTTTTCCCCAAAAAGCTGCATACTTCGAACCACCGATACCGAACCGCGGCATGTAGCATATAGCTGACATGCAAATTGAACGCCGGAATCAAGACCTTTTATGGAATGCTTTTCCATTTTACGAGATATCTTCAAAAAACTTGGTATAGGTGATTGTCTAAGATAACGGTGCTATCTCCGAAGTAATTGTTCAGATCGAGTCACTGTGGCATATGGTGGCCGTGCAAACTGATAGATCAAAATCGAGCTCTTGTATTGAAAATTGTTTATTTGTGATATATTTGGTGGTAATTTCGGTGTAACGATTTTTATGTTGTTGCAAGTCCATTAGCGTTTAGGTTCTAAACGGTAACCCTGCTATAAAGCTGTAAAACGATAACAACTCAACTAAAAATTTGTGATACGGTGGAGTTGTTATCAAAAATGGCAATTGAAATGGTGTGGAGTTGTAAACCGTTAAAGAAAATAGTTTTGCGGATATAAGTGTGGAAATGGTAAGAGGAAGTAACAAAATTTTCATTGGATGTTTTTAATAAAATACTGAATATGTTTTTTAAAAAATTGTTTGCTTTAACCAATAACAAATAAAGTGACTGTGTAGTCTAACGCCCTAAAAAAGTCCTAATTTTGACAATTTATTCTGGTGAGCAGGAAAGAAAAGTAAACGCATTCTCTTTTCAAGCTTTATTAAGGGGTTAGGGGTAGTAAGAGGCACGAAAAAATTACAATTTTCAGTATTTTTTTTGCTATTAAATCGTGTTATTTTACAAAAGTAGTAATATGACATTATTATATAATGTGTTGACTTGAAGTCACGAAAATTTCAAAAAAAAAATTAATTTCCAAAGTTATAGTTGTTTGTGTTGACCCAGTTTCAAAAAAAGGTACTTGTGGTGACAACTATAAGTCCTTGGAGATTCATCTAAAATCAATCGGACAAAAAAAATTAGTTTTATAAATAGATAAACTCGGGGATGATCGAAGAATTTTGTTTTTTTTCAAAAATTAACAAAATGGCGGCCTCAGGAATTTTTTTTTTAAATTTTTGCGAAAAAATCAACAGTTAAAAACAAAAAATCCTTCGATCGGGCATGAGATTATTATGTATTCTAAAAGCTGTATAAGTTTCATTACAATCTACTGAGCGGCTTTCGAGTTACAGTGTCACCAGTTCGAAAAACATAGTTTTGAGAAAAACGCGTTTAAAGTTTAACACTAGCGCTTTGAAGTGCCCGAGCTCTCTTTGTTATTTGTCGAATAACTCAAATACTTATTACGGATCAACGTGAAATTTTCGGAGAATATTTTTAAGATATTAAACTTAACGAAAATGCAGAAAAAATTTTATTTATTTTTTTAATTCTAACTACCCCTAACCCCTTAAGCATGTATTAGAGTGTCTTGCTTGCTTAACATACGGAATCACTTTTCTCAAGAAGCTTATTGTAGTTTTTGTCGTTGTAGCGACAGAATACATCAGTCCTTGGTCGGATAAACTATGGGTTTGATGCGGTCATGTAGACCCAATTGCCACTGGAACGGTTCTCAAGAAAATTTCTAAGGACTTCGCTTATCTGGAAAAATCGGGATCCTAATCTGCATAAGACTTGATAGTAAAATATTTGATTTTTAGCATTATATTAATTTTATCAAAAATGGAAATTCTCTACTTGGAAAAAGTTCCAAACCTTGACCCAAAAAACAGTTTTACGAGCTGAATCTGACTTACATAATTTTTCGATACATCAGTTGATGTTTTTAGGACCCTAAAGTGTACTTTAAGCCAGAAAATTTTAATTTTTTCTTTAAATACTAGAGTGGAGCGAGATCAATTTTTGCAGGACAAAAAATAGCACTATGAAGCTTTAAACGTACAGACACAATTTTTTTCTTTTTTTTAAATTTAATCAAACAAATACTTTATTATATATTTTATTTTTACAACAAAATGTAGCAACAGAAACAAATAGATTAAAAAAAAATCGTACTTGTATTCAGTACAAAACAAAACTACTTCTTGTGGTACGACAAAATGATAGCACATTTATACGTAAAATTTTTAGATATTAAGGGGGATTTTATGTGTAATTTTTGATTTTTTAAAACTTCAGTAAGACGATTGGGAATTGACTTAAATAAATTTTGAGAAAGTAGCATTTTTCAGTTCCTCAACACGGGTGTCGTATTTTCTATAGCCTTGTTAGATATCTTCAACAATTTTTAATAATATTGAGGTTAGATGAACGTGCAGGCTACTGTAAAATTTTGACATTTTTCTCAAAGAAGAATTTGACTACCCTCGCAGTATGCACGCGGCATTATTTTGCTGGACTATCATTCCGTAATTTGTTGTGCCCGATTCACTACTTCACTAATCAAACCGAGATAATTCATTTTCATTTTCGACGGAATAAATTTTATTTCAGTTTTCGCACAATTTCTTTCTCAAATCATGGTTACAGTAAGACCAACCATCTGGGCCATCTAAATTAAATTTTTTGATATGACTTTCAGCAAACTTCAATCTTGCTGCACGATGCTTCGCTGAAAGTGGTGGTTTTCTGCGCAACTTTCGGCGTTTTATGGTATCGGAATATTTTGGGCGCTTTTGGCCGCCCGCTACTACGTTCTTCTGCGTAATTTTCAGAATCTTTCAATAAATTTATAACAGCTTTACCACTTGTATTTAAATTTTTTATTCTTTCCACGAAAACTTAGAGCAATTTTTACTTTTGTGCTATTGAGCCACCCATTTTTCTAGAAATTAGTTTATTAATTATTGTTTTACGAAATAATTATCGTTATTTTATACAACAAATTAACCGAAGCTTTATTGTCGGTTAAAAATCAGCTAAACATAATTTTACCAGTTTGTCTATTATTTTGACGTGTCATAATTTTCTTTGGCAGTTGTTGTTTTATTTAAACTAAGGTACAGTAGAGGCCCGCTAATCCGGACACGGCCTAATCCGGATTCCAATGTAATTCGGACAGGGTTAAAAAATTCAAAGTTTCTATTGTCCCTTGTAATCCGGACCGACATTCTCTATACGTATTCTCTAATCCGGATCACATGTTTATTATTCACTACATTCGCTTTTATGCTGTGTTTGACATTCCCGAATACCCGAATAAGTATGAATACGACGGAAGAAAAGACTTTCGCTCAGTTTTGCATCAAAATGACATCAAAAAGGTCACACAAAACGTTAACTCTTGCGGAAAAAGAACATATTTTATTGCAGCTGAGCAATGGTGTAAGTGGAAAACTGCTAGCTGAAAAATATGGTGTAGAGACATCCACAATTTCGGACATAAAAAATACAGAAAAATTAAAGAAGTAAGTTTTCGTTTTTTATACCGTCACCGGTTATACAAATTACAGCGCTGATTTTTGTTTAGCTTCTTTGCAAATTGCGCCGCTGTTTCAAAAGAATAGGAAGGTGTTACGGGAACCAGACTACCCAGAAATGGAGGATAAATTATATAAATGGTTCCAATGTCAACGAGAAAGACATATAACTATCAAAACAAATATTTTAAAAGAAAAAGCTGCTCAAATTCACGCCCAATGTTATGAAAACAAAACATTTTCTGCCAGCAAAGGATGGCTTTATAGGTTAAAAATAGACGTGGTCTTCGTCAATTAAAAGTGGTCGGAGAGAAACTGTCTAATGACTCATCTGCCGTGCAAAGAAAGATTCGCAAAACTTGGCAGTCATCGCTTTGCGTTATGAAACACGCAATGTAAAAGGATTTTTCTGTTTGAATTTTTAATAAAATTAACCACTATGTAATGAATGCAAATGGTTGACTTTTCGATTATAACCACTTTGTTTACCTTTTTTTGTTTCATAATTTGTACTGTATTTCTCTCGCAATAATAAGTTTGAAAACCCAAATCGAAGGATAAATTCAATTTCCCTCCCCCCAAGAATCATCTCTGGATCCGCCACTGATTTACCCCTCCATAGTGACGACGATTCCTTCGTTGAAGAAGTCGAAAACAATGAACCAAAAGCTAAATCATGAAGACGCTATTAAAAGCTTCAGCACCTACAGTAGCGGACAAAAGTCTACATACACCGCTTGTATTTGTTGTGTAGAAAGTACAATCACTCTTCTGAAAAATGTAGGTATACAGTTTTATTTTAAATCCTTTTTAATGACATATACTAAAAAAATCCATTACCTAACTTAATATAAAAAGGTTATGGTGGAAAAACCCAAAAACGTCCTTGGCAAAAGTCTACATACAATGCCGGTTTCTTAGCAGGTAGATCGATATTCTGTGTTGCTATAATATTACATTGTATTGTAGTCTGATTTGCTAGTATCTAATTTAGTTGTGGTTTAACCACTGAAGCGTCAACAATGGCTCCTCGAAAAGAAATTTCTATTGACGTAAGAAACCTTGTTATACAGCACAGAAATGAGAACAAATCTTATGGCGAAATTTCAAAAATTTTAAATTTAAGTCGTCCAACAGTACAGACCATAGTAAAAAACTATGAAAAAAATGGCTCCACCGAAAATAAGCCTCGAGTTGGCCGCCCGAAGAAACTGTCTCGAAGAGACATCAGCTTGATTCTCAAAGAAGTGAACGATAATCCCAAAGTTACTGCTCCAAAATTAGACGAAAACATAGCAAACTCATCAGATAAGTCTGTCCATCCAAGAACAATTCGAAGAGCTCTGAACAATAACGGCTTCCACAGTAGAACACCTCGTCAAAAGCCTCTTATTTCTGAAAAGAATCGTAAACTTCGCTTAGAGTTCGCCAAAGCACATTTGGACAAGGGAATGGATTTTTGGCAAAAAGTTTTGTTTACAGACGAATCGAAGTTTAATATATTCGGCAGCGATGGAAGGGCAAAAGTTTGGAGAAAACAAAACACTGCACTAAATCCGAAAAATATAGTACCAACAGTAAAGCATGGTGGCGGCAACGTAATGGTTTGGGGAGCTGTAGCGGCATCTGGAGTTGGAAAGCTTGCTTTTATTGAGGGTAATATGGATCGGTTTAAATACAAGGCATTATTGGAAGCTAATCTGAAGCCTTCGGTGGATAGTTTGGAGCTTGGTGCAGGCTGGATCTTTCAACAGGATAACGATCCAAAGCACACGGCCCATATTGTCAAGGATTGGTTGCTTTATCACGCTCCAAACCAACTACACACACCACCTCAAAGTCCAGATTTGAATGTTATTGAACATGTCTGGGAAATTTTAGAAAGAAAATTAGAATAAATCAGATTTCCAGCTCTGCAATACTCAAAGAACGCATTACTGAAGCTTGGAACAGTATTACTTCAGCAGAATTGACAAATTTAGTAGCTTCGATGCCACGACGGCTTCAGGCTGTTATTGATGCAAACGGTGGACCAACTAAATACTAAAAAATCAGGTTACCTAATCTTAACCACAAAGTTTTCGCTCTAAGATAAGTTAAGTATGTACTGTATGTAGACTTTTGTCAACGCAATTTTTGAGTTTTTCTTCCATAAATTTGTTGTTTTATGTTAAATAATGAATTTTTTGGTTCATTGTGATTATAATAGATATTAGAATAAAACTGTATCAATACATTTTTCTAAAAACATTTTGTATTCTCATACCAATGAAAATAGGGGTGTATGTAGACTTTTGTTCGCCACTGTATATACAATGGTCAGAGGAAAATGACGTTGAATCGGATAGTTTGTGTATTCTTAGAAGGCTACGGCTGTGAGTGATGGAGGCTAAACAAAACAGCGTTCGCCAAACAAAATTAACCGATTTTTTCAATTAAATTTAGAATTTATATTACACCGCTTAATACATACAAATTTCTAACGTTTATTTCAATGGATTGTTTTAAGTTTTTGTTTTTTTGGAACATGTGTATTATTTGTTATAATAAACAAACAGAAATTTATAAATATTTTTCTTAATACATAGTTCTGATATGTCTTTGGTAGTCCGGATTCCCTTATATTCCAGATAGGGGCCGGTTTTAATTGATCCAGATTAGCGGGCCTCTACTGTACCGTTATGTACACAAAACCAAACGCATTTTTGTTACCACAGTTCACACGGTGAAAACCAAAATCTTTGCATATATTTCATATAAGTTTAATTGTGCCATTTTATGTCGTGGAGTTTACACACTCGTATATTAATTGCAAGATATGAAGCCTAGTCATAACAAGCCTTTATAATTGAATATAATTACTACATAGAGATATAAATAGTTATGAATGTACATACACAAAACCAAACGCATTTTTGTTACCACAGTTCACACGGTGAAAACCAAAATCTTTGCATAAATTTCGTATAAGTTTAATTGTGCCATTTTATGTCGTGGAGTTTACACACTCGTATATTAATTGCAAGATATGAAGCCTAGTCATAACAAGCCTTAATAATTGAATATAATTACTACATAGAGATATAAATAGTTATGAATGTACATATGTAAATATTTTTCCAATCTGCCACATTCCACTCAATTCCAAATGAAAAGTGAAATTTTCATGGCAAAAGAAAAAAAAAGAAATTGATGTGTAATAAATGCATAGCAGCAGCTTTAAAATGAACAAGCTGCGCGTGCGCAAATCTGCTAGTAAGCAGCCATGTGATTACAGCAGTGCGATCAAACGGGCAGATCAGATGGTGCACTGTAGATATACGCAGTATGTGTACGATTACATACTTATGAATGCACACATATGTACTACATATGAATGTATGTACGTATTTCACGCAGGTAAACTGCACTACGTGAAGGTGAAAGCTTTTAAATAACTGGAATAAAAATGTGCCGCTGCAATTAACAGCCATGACGCAAAGATGCAACACTGACGAAACGGATATGAACATGCAAAATGCTTGTTAGTGTTTATATAGGGTAAACAAATAGCACTCACATTTATTTATCAACTTGTACCATATCTACTTAGTTAGGTAAATGTTGCCAAGAATTGATGACAAATGATGACATCAAAATTACTAGAAAAGGCAAATACGCCTACTTTTTTTTACCTCATATATGATAAACAAACCGATAGTGGAAACCTTTTATTTGCTGAAAAATGCATGACTCATAAAGCACGCATTTTTTCATACACACGTGCGTACATTTGAACGCACATTGTATCGCACTACTTGTATAAAAACATGAAAAATCATTTAACAATTTCAAATTATTATTTTTAACTTATCAATATCCTCCATTTATCTATAACAATTCAATATGAAAAATGTGTGTATGTAGTTGATTTTTATTTTCCCGCTAAATGAAAAGGTGGAATGCACATTGTGTATATAATAAAACAACTGCGAGCAACTTTGAAATACATAAATAATCAGACCGCAATATTTGGCCATAAACAATGATATGTACATAGCTGCTTTTATTTATGGGCGCAAAGTCAATTGAGCGATTCAGATAAACAATACTCATGTACCGTATTAACACAAATCTAATGTTATGAGTTTAGCACTGTTCGACAAACCCCTTCACATAAATCAAATATTTAATTTGGCTCTCGCATAATTAATAATTTACTACTATATGTATATTTTGCACAGGTGGCATGTACAAATTGGAAGCGTGTATTGATGATCCTCACTGGAAATTGGCAGAATGGCACAGATCCGTTACAAATACCTGGTTCGGTGGCGCATTCAGTGGGCATGTTCCACAAGCTCAATTCGCTCAGCGATGAGGAGCGTGCTCAGGTGCTCTCCGAGTACACGCGCTTCATATTGGTGCGTCATCCATTAGAACGTTTGCTCTCCGCGTATCGCAACAAGTTGGAGGGCGATGCGCCGAGCGCGCGCTATTTTCAGTCGCGTGTTGGCCGGCAGATAATAAAGGCTTTTCGTGCCGGCGCTAACAATCACTCACTGGAGCATGGCGACGATGTCAGCTTTGCTGAGTTTGTGCAATACTTGCTTACGCCAGAGGTGAGCCGTACCAATCAGTCGTATAATGAGCATTGGGAACCTATCTCGAATCTCTGCAATCCATGTGTAATGAAGTACAATGTAATAGGTGAGTATTTGCAAAATATTAAAACAGTATATACTCACATGTAAATTGTAAATTAATATTATCTCTTCTCTTATAGGGAAATATGAGACGCTGTTAGATGATTCCTCTCTTGCATTGTACTTAGCTGGTGCAGACAATCTTACATTCCCCACTGGTCACAAGCCATCCAGTACCCGTGCACATTTGCGTTCATACTTTGATCCGTTACCCATAAACGCAATACGACGACTTTATGAGATTTATCTGGAAGATTTTCGACTCTTCGAATATGGCTTGGAAGATGTGCTAGGTTTTGAGTTTGGATGACTCTATATGCGTTCTTCGTATACGTATACGGTATTTTAATATCAGTTACTCAGATGGATTTTTTCACCTTGTGGAAAAACAGTTAATCAACAATGACGCTTTATTTTTAATATTTGTGATGATGTGAATGAATGAATTTTGCAATAAGTTTTACAATTTAAATTAATTTAGTTTAGTTTGGATATTATGAATATAAATACACATGTATATATATATGTATGTACGCATGTGTAATTTTCATTTGAAAGAATTTGCAGTTTTTGTTTATTGTTCAAAACTGATCATGGTGAATTTCTATATTGACAACATTATACTTATGTATATTAAATGATATTATTAAAACAATTAATTTCAGTGTCCTTTATTTTAATTTGAATAACACGTTGCTGAATTAATTTTGATCAAAAGTGAACCTGTGGAAAGCGTTTCGGATATGTTTCGTAAGACTGCGAAACAATTTAAACTAGTATTTCTATCTTCCTGGTTTTACAATTTCTTAGAAATGTTTTAACGAGCACAGAAAGTTTGGGTTTCTAGAAAGTTATGTATAATAAAATGGGTGTCTGGAACTATTATAGGCTTCTTATTGACGTGCTGAAGTAATTTCTAGCAAGAAAGTGAAACGAACGCCTTGATTCACCCATATTTTAGCAAAAGATGCACTGAAATCAGCAGATCACCACAAAAGCCGATGGTTTGTCCGGAATTTTCTACTAGATGACACAACTAATGGCTTAATAAAATTCGGCCTAACTGTATAATTCAACTTGAAATAAATTTAGAAACCTCGTTATGTATCATTTTCCAACAGTATATACTAGTTAATAACCAAATAATCAGTTTTATGAATCTTCAAGGGTGAAAGTTATTAGTAATTTCTAGACAGAGAAAATGATGATTAGGTAAACACGTAGGATTCCTTACAACACATGCAAAAATGCGGGGTATTGTCAATTACAATTTATTCTCTGCGCGATAAAAAGCATTTACGTCAGTTCGAAACGAATAACATGTGTTACATACATATGTACATACATTTGGTCTTGGCCTTTTAATATTCTGTGACATTGACAAATAAAGTTGTCTGCATAAACATGTTATTTGCAGTAAACAATGCAATTTTTGCACATTGTCAGATATTTATGAATCGACATGTATGTATGTATTAACATTTATTAATAGATTTTCGCATACTAAATATGTCTATGGCAGAAAATTCTTTTTTATTTTACGATGTTCAACATCCTATTTTTTGATAACACAATGCGTTACAGTAACAAACAAAAACATTTCAGACTTAGTTATTGTATCAATTTCATCGTCCATTTTTGAGTATATTCGATTAGTCATAGTATCGCTGCTTCAATGCTCTATATTTCTTTAACGAATAGAGCGCCTCCACTTCTTTGGCTACGTAACGTCCATGTGCCACTAGAGCCATAATCTTTTTTGGATCCGTCTCATCTTTATGCTTGAGAAAAGCATCGCGTATTTGTTGTCGGAACTTTTGTGGTCCATTCGGGCCAGGGTACTCCCTGCCCAGGTACTGCAACTGCAGACGAAATGTTTATACATTATCGTATACAAAGTTGTGCTCCACAAAATATAATCAAATTTCATAACTTACATGCTTATAGAGTCCAATTACTTTTGATCTTATCTCTGCTGACATTACCAATAAGAAATTGCCGCTTCTTACAAAAATTTAATTATTTAGATTGTTCCACAAAAATATATCGAAGGATTGATTAATTTCTACCAAGTATAGCGATTAGAAAATCAGTGTTGCCACATCTCAACTATAAGCATAAATTATTTATAGTTTTCCAATAATTTGTTTTTATACTAATTAAATAATATTTAAAACTTTGTTTACTTACATTACACCACAAGCGCAATCGAATAATTGGAGATATTTTTTACATTTTCAACTATAAATATAATACATGGCAGCAATATGTTTCAATAAGTCATATGACCAACCATGCGATTCTGTACTGCGATACAATCTCAAGTCTCTAAATTTGAGATTTTAATAGCGGGATTCTGTAACCAGTCTCTAGTCTCTATTTGAGACATTTTGAGGTAAAGTCTCAATTTGTGACTGTTACTATTCACTAACCAGTCTCTAGCGTTAGTCTCAAAATATTGCCTCAAATTTGAGACTTGGTGGTTAGCAGGTCACAAACTAAAAAGAACTCTTGCTGTCATTTTGAATATACTGAATAGAGATCGTAATAGATATTAATCGATTTGAAATTTTTTTATATTTTGTAAGCAACTCAAACACGAAAAGGTTAAAAATAAATAAATTTTACATAAATTTTGAAAGCGAGAGAGACAACTTTTGAGACTTGAGACGATTTTGCTATTCTGTAAGCGACAGTCACAAAATCTATTACATTTCATTATTCAGAGGTGTTTTTACACTTGAACGAAAATAAATATGTCGATAACAAATATTAAATTTTCTATAACATAGTCAAAAAACATAGTTAGACAAGAGCTGTTTTTAATTTTGTGACCTGCTAACTACCAGGTCTTAAATTTGAGGCAATAGTAACTAGTCGCAAATTGAGATTTTACCTCTAAATGTCTCAAATAGAGACAAGAGACTGATTACAGAATCCCGCTATAATTCTAATAAAGAGTTATCGATAAGAGAGTGGTGGAAATGCACAGTATTGAACATCTGTTTATACCTTTCAGAATTAAAAGATAATTTATTACTTTATTTTTATTAAATTCGGAATTGTGTATTTTGAAATATAACATATAATCTGAAATCGGGCTTAAGGTAAATACGGAGTGATAGGGGACGTTCTTCTGGTTAATAATTATATATAGAGTGTTGCTGCTACATATTAACGCTTCTATTCAGTGAATTTGACAAATTTAACATTTTGCTAATTTATCAAGATTGACAATTCATCAAGATATTTCTATCCCGTGTCATAAAGAAAAGCTCTTTCCGTAATAAATTGTAAGAATGTGAAAAGCTATTGACAGTGACAGTAAGATGTTCATAATACAGGTGTAATATACTCGCAACTTCGTCAGTTTTACTCCCATCGACTAGGAATTTTCACTCAATATTCTTTAAATGTTATACATTAAATAAAAAATAATATAAAATATAAAAAATTTAAACTAATTTATTTTTGGAGAACATAAAAACTAAACAATTCCAGGTTAGATGCACAATTTTTTTTAGTTATAATACAAAGCAAGTAAAAAAATTTCTGGAATTCGTTGAAATATATTTTTTTTATTATTTCATTGCGACCCGTTATGAAACCTTTGTTTCAGTACATCAAGAAATTCAGCAACAGTATTAGTTAGGCCTTGGATGGCCTGCATTATCTCGCGGTGTTGCTGGCGCCTTTCACTTGCAATGCGTTTCCTTTCCTCTTCAGCAATAGTATTGGTTAAGCCTTTAATGGCCTGCATTAACTCCCGGTGTTCCCGATGTTTTTCGCTTTCAGTGCGTTGTCTTTCCCCTTCAGCAACAGTATTAGTTAGACCTTGAATGACCTGCATCATTTCCCTGTGTTCCAGTTGCCTTTCGCTTTCAATACTTTGCTTTTGTTCCTCAACAGCATTCCTTGCTACAATATTAGCTATCAGCGTGTCAAGAAGTTTTTTGCGATCCCTTCGTGATAGCTGCGGTGTGACAGCATCCTTCAACAGAATAAAGAATAATTAAAAGTGCAAGAAAACATATAAATAAGTATGTATATTTTGTAATCCTAAGAAAAGTACCTCATTTTCTAAGCTTTCCGGTGGGCATGCTGATAATGCAGGCTTTATTGGGGCTTCTGCGCTTGCCGATTGCTCTTGATTAAACGATGGTAGCGGCGGGGTGCATGATGACAGACGAGTACACGAAGACGATGCAGTTTCCGTTGGCGTCGCTGAGCAATCAACAGTCAAAGGCTCATGTGACATCAACCCAAAGCCCTTCGCCCCATTAACAGAAGGCAAATCAAATGTGGATAACGCCTTTTTTTCGAAATCGCTCAGCGGTTTGGAAGTTGGTCCTCCACTAGTTGGTCCCTGGCTCATTTTCAAACGCTTTCCACGTATGCGTAGTTGGCTCTTCCACACACCCAAAGTCTACATAGAAAACAATGAGCAAATACACCAAATATAACATAAACTAGTATGAAACCAGTTGCCTCTTTCCATTTTGCTACACTACGTGTTGGCCCTCTACAGGAATTTAACTCCTCTGTCAACTGCTTCCATAACTGCTGAATTTCCTGAGGCGACTTTGTCGAGTTTTTTCTATTGCTAATTTCCGGGTGTGATTGACAAAATGCTACATATTGCTCAAGCTGCTCGTGGGTTGCTCGGTCGTACTTTGATTTTCTGTCAATATTAAATTTCAAGTTATTGTAAAATAATTTTTGGAATTTATTTGAAAACTTACGTTATAGAAGAATCCATTTTGTCAACAATATTATGCAAGCCGAAATATGCGTTTTCTTATTAGCATTATTGAGCATATTTAGTCCACCATACGTGTGGGGAAAAGTGCTGTCTTCTGTATCTTTAGAATTTGTCAAGGTTGCCAAAGAATAAAAATATCATACTTGATAAACATTTTGACAAATTGTCAATATGTTGTTAATTCGTCAAATGCACCGAATAGGCGTATTAATATCATATTATTATCTTGAAAATACTTTTTAAAATTATAATACTCTATTCAGCCTTATTCTGAGAAAACTTCAAAACTGATTAGTGAGGAAAAATTTTAGAGGTTTAGAAAAAAACATAAAAAACTCACCACATGAGGTGAAAAGCATTTTGCTTTGAACCAGCAGTTTTATAAATAAAATAAATGGACAACGAAGAAGAGTGAGTAATTTTGCAAATCTATTAAATTTGTTGCAAATAATAATTTAATTTATTTTTAGTATTTTAAAATTTGAGAGAACAACTCGGGAGCAGCTGCATTATTACGCAATGTTCTGCAAGCAGCATCCTGAGTTGCAACGAGGAAAGCAAACTTCGACCAATCCTCAAGAACTGCAAATGTTGTGGTCGGAGTTAGCAGAAACATTAAATGCCTTAAGAGGACCAACACGCACAGCAGCCAAATGGAAGAAGGTAAGTTTAGAAGTGTTTATGTGTGTTTTCCTAAAAAATAAAATGTTTTTTTTTCCATACATAGACGTTAATGCACTGGAAAAATCAGTTGCGTTCTCGAGCGCGAAAATTTAAAGCTGACCACCCTACACTTTCAATATTAAAATTTGAGTATATAACAACGGACCCAGTCCCTTCTCCTGCTCCATCCCCATCACCAGTTTCAGCTCCTGATCACGTTCCAGCACCAGCTCTATCTCCCTCCAAAACAGCCACATCATCTGCTCCATCTCCTCCCAACCTACGTTCTCCTACACCATCAATTTCTACTTCAATCGTTTCTGAAGCCCCCAAACCAACAAGAGAGAAAATGCTTGGAGCAGTGCTAAAAAAAATAGATGCAAACAAGAGACGTGAGGAGAAGGTCATTGCTCTACAACAAAAAATTTTAGAGCAGAACGCGCAGTTGAAGGGTGCCTTGATGCAAATGGCACGGGAGAGACGGAAAGAGCAACAAAACGTCGCGAAGCAAAACCAACAGATGACGAGAGTATTGAGCCAAATGACTAAAGCGCTAACAGCAACGACAACCGTGCTCAATAAACTTGAAGAAAAATTAAACAAATGGTAAGCTAATATTATACTATTGAAAAATTAAGCACTAAAACGAATACATATATATTAATTTCTCTATTTTGCAGATCACAATAAATTGGTGCATGTTAGAAGAGAAGAACCATTTCATTTAACTCATCTATGCATTTTCATATGAAGTATTCATCAGATTTTCTATTTTTAAAAAGTATATCTAATAAAATAACTGAATTATTTAAACATACTACTTACATATTTATACGTATGTCATTTTATTCATACTTAGAAGGGCCGTAAGTTACATAATTATTGTACTAGAAAAATATACACATAGTATATTTTTAATGGACAACGTCTTGGAAATATATCTGTCACAAGGACAAGATGTAGTGTCCTCTAATTCTAGCTTCTTCCCTAAAACTGGAATTTTCTAGAACTTCGTTAGCACATTCGGCGTCTTGCGATTCTTCTAAAAGTTCTTCGAAGCCAAGGTGTTTTGAGAGACACCGGAAAAGTGACTTCAAAACACCGAAGGCTCTTTCAACGGTATTGCGATTTCCCTTGCATTTGAGGGTTCTGCGACAGGCGTTAACAGCCATGGTTCCAATGGGTATCCTTGGTCACCTAACACCCAAGAATCACTTTGTGTGTTATATGTACCTACGAAGCGATGTGGTTCAAATATCAGTCATGACAAGACCCGGGATATCTCGTCTTGATAGCGGTGAACAATCACACGTCTGGCAAAGAAGCAAATGTATTTGAAAACGTTAGTTAAATTACAAATAGTTGGAATTATATAGAATATTACATAATGCTTCTACATTAAGACTGTAAAATCCTTTCCGATTTTTAAATAGAGAGAGAGAAGTGTCGTTTTTGGTCAGTGGTGATACAATCCCAATATGCGTGTAATCGATTGCTCCAATTGTGCCTTTGATTCTGAATTTAGTATAACATCTTCAAAAATTAATTAATATTATTTAAAAGTACATAGTTTTCAATTTGCATTTTACCCTCTCTTTATGTCTGAAATCTCCTTTGAAGTTGAGGGAAAATATACTCCATTTTCCTCCGCAATTAATATGGAAATGAAGTTGAGAGTTTTTGAAACCGCGGACTGGCTCATTGAAAATATGCTAACTATTAAATGTAAAAATATAATTAAGCCAGGAATCATAAAGTAACATGCACATTCGACTTTTGCTTATCATGCGGCACTAATTCTTCAATATGGACCTGAAAATAAGTTTTGAGTAAATAAATCGTCGTGCAAGTTAAAAGGATTGCTCTTATCACGCAGACCCTTTAGGACTTTCCTCCTTTTTACCGTTTCCTCTTGCTCCTCAACAACAGCCGCACAAACAACGAATAATTCCTCAATTCTATTTCAATAAAATAATTGCAAATTCCTTTAAAAAATTTGAAATTAACAAAATAAAAACATCAGATTTTGTATAATGAAACATCAGATTTTGTATAATGAAATTTGCATCATAAATTTGTGCGGAAATTGTGAGCATTTGAGCTGCGGAATTTACCATAGTATAAGGAAAACCTCACAAATATCAAAAACCTCACAATAGTGATGCTGGTGCTTTTTGAACAGGGCTATTAAACCAGTGGTCATCTAAACTTGTACCATGTTCAGACCGAAAATTTAAAGGGATTAGATTACTTTTAATTACATTCACTAATCAGCCCGTTCCCACTGCCGTTGAAAAGATTAATAAAACAGATTTTTTTGCCATTCAAGGATTTACATCGCTCAATATTTATCAAAAGAAAACATTGCCATATAGTATTTTGTAATAAAAGCCGTATTCTTTCTTTGAAAAAGACGGCTTTTATTTCAAAATACATATGACAATCTTGTCTTTGTTAAATATTAAGTGATGTGACTTCATGAATGACAATAAAGTCTGTTTTTAATCTTTCCAACGGCAGTGAAATACTATTGATTCATGAAATGATTAAATTTAATCTAATCTATAAATTCTCGGTCTATGTATTACATTTTTTCCCTTCGTAGTGTCTAAATCAGTTGTGATAATGTAACAGATTTCCATTGCTGACAAGTAGATGGCGCAAAATCAGAGTCGCACAGAGAGATTTAGCGTAGATCAGTTTCAAATCATTTCAATGAAGTGATTTGAAACTGTCAATTTTGTATGTCACAATGTTACAAAAACACAAATATAAAGTCAATCGGAAGCTTAAAGTTCCTGTAGCTGAATTTTTCTATAAACCGCGCCAGAAAAATATGCTATATGGGGTTTATTAAGGTACCTCACAGTTTGACAGATATACATAAATCCTTACATTAGGTAAAAAGGGAAAGAAGGGAAGTATTCACTCGAAACATGCCGTAAGCTTAATATGCAAAAATAAGGCATTACGATTGACTGATATATGTAAATATATAATACCGTATAAAGTCAACCGGAAGTTCGAAAATCTTTAAATTAGGTATTTGCGGCTAAGGGGAGCATTAATCCTATTTTACTTTTTTTGACACAAGGGTGCATTATTATCAGAAAAATATTATATTTGAATTCCAATAATATCAGACATGTTCTGGAAATCGTTTCCGGGCAATATTTTCACAATTACCGTTTTCAAATCGTTTGGCATCTTCAATAATTCATTCTGTTTTCCTATTTTAAAGCCGCCTTCGACAGCACGAAAAGGAACTGTCTTTATGCCGCTATGTCTGTGAACTTGGTACTCCCAAAAATTTAATACGGCTGTGTAAGCTGACGTTGGGCAACACCAAAGGCTCCGTCAGAATCGGAAAGGACCTCTCCGAGCCGTTTGATACCAAGCGAGGTTTCAGACAAGGGATTCCCTATCGTGTGACTTTTTCAAACTATTGCTGGAGAAAATATACGAGCTGCAGAGCTAAATGGAAAAGGAACAATATTTTATAAGAGTGTACAGCTTCTGGCGTACGCCGATCATATTATTATCATTGGCTTCAACAGCCGCGCCATTAGTTTTGCTTTTTCCAGACTGGATAAGGAAGCGAATCGTATGGGTCCGGTTGTGCACGAGCACAAGGCAAAATATCTCCTGTCATCTAACAAACAGTCGTCGTACTCGCAACTTGGCCCCACGTCACTGTTGACAGTTATAACTTCGAAGTCGTAGATAATTTCATGTATCTTCGAACTAGCATAACACTAACAACAACATCAGCCTCGAAATCCAACGCAGAATAACTCTTGACAACAGGTGCTACTTCGGACTGAGTAGGCAGTTGAAAAGTAAAGTCATTTCTCGATGAACAAAGACCAAACTCTATAAGTCACTCATCATCCCCGTCCTGCTATATGGTTCAGAGGTCATCATGGACAACATCTGATGAGTTTTCGAGAGAAAGGTTCTGCGGAAGATTTATGTTCTGAGAGTATTCGATGCAGTACCTGCCAGGTGAAGCAGAGAAAGAAGAAGGCCCCACTCCGTTGTAAAGACTAGATGGAGAAGGACCTGGCTACACTTGGAATCTCCAATTGCCAATATCGACATCCTTTCCAACTTTCGTTGATACGAACTTTCAGCGAAAAATATAAGGTTTACTGCCAATTTAATTAAACAGTGGATTAGAATGGTCTCTCAAATGTCGATTTTATCGAATATAATATTATTCACATTTGTTCAACACATAAGCGGCCATAAAGAACATTATCTCTTTAATAAAATCTACGTTTTCATGGTGTATCAGTAGGATCTAGAAGAAGCTGTTGTCAGCATGCTTAAAAAGAAAGAAAGATAAAATTTGTCTAACGCGACCGTTCACGTTACACAATAAAAAAAACTGTGTTTAAATTAGCAAAAAAAAAAACGAAATTAACAATTGCCGGTTTAGAAAATTTAAAAAGTTTATTAGAAGTGAGCCCTTAAGGGGTATTCTACTCTAGAAATTTGAAAAAATCGAAATTTTTTTTTCATAATTCGATAGTTTTGATATTCAAAAATATCTCCCTAAAAGGATTTTTCAAAATTCGACTTATTTTCGGAGATACAGCCGATTTTGTGAGGTGGCGTCCGTGTTCACTAGAATTGTCTCCTAAACTTTAAACGCGTTTTTCTCGAAACTACTTTTTTCCACACGGTACCGGCATTATCTCAAGTTCTATACAACCGATTTACTTGAAAATTTGTGTGAACCTTTTTTATATAATCCTTTATCGTTCCTACCAGCATCGTGTCAAAATTTTTGTTTTTAGTATTTGAAAAAAAAATCAGGAATTTCAAAAAAAAAGCGTAAAAAATGATTTTTATTTTCAGGCATTCGCCATTTTTCCAACATTTTTTTTTCGTGTTCCCTGAGGTAGGGACTATAACATCATCCTTACTGATTGAGAATTTCTTTTGATTTTTTTGTTCAGACCACCAGGATAGGCAGGATCAATGTCACCAGGATGCGCCTTTTTTTGTACACCTGTCTCTCCACCCCCTCTAATTATTTTAATTTTTAATATTTTTTTGTAAAATTTTTTTTCTGTATTCTTAAGATATCAATAAAAAACACCATAAAAAATGGATATTTATATATTTTTTGTTTTTTTTTTAAATAAAATTCAAAAAACTGCCCAAAATTTGATTTCTAGACTAGAATACCCCCTTAATAAATGCGATAGCTTTTAAACACTCACAACGTTAGTACCGAGTAAAATTTTTTAAAATTATTTGGCATCGCCGGTGCAAGCTCATCTCTAATTTCTGGGACCTTCTTTGCGGATCATGCCTCCGTGATTCCAGTCCAAAGTTCTTCAGCATTTTTGAATTATTCTTAGCTATCTGCATCTTGACGTCGTTCTATAAATTTTTAAATGGGTTTGTGTCAGGACTTTTGGTTGGCCAGTTCAACACTTTAAAACTTTTTCACATTTTTAACTGAATGCTCTAGATCATTGTCATGCGTCAAAATCCAATTCTTATGCATCGATTCGAACGCGGAAAATGTCTCCACACCATCGCGATCGAAGAATCAATGCAATCGTGGTGCAAAAACCAAAAGTTGTTGGCTATAATTCCGGCCTCTTTTTACGAACGGCTTCGTGCAAACGACGCATAACACTCAAATAGTATTCTCTGTTGATAGTTTGGCCGGTCGGTAAAAACTCGGAGTGCACCACACCGCGGTAATGGAAGAAAACTGCCAACACAGCCTTAATTTTTATCTGCTATGACGTGGTTTCTTTCGATTTGGCTCACCTTTTTCACGATATTCGGCCGGTTGATCATCTGTTTCCGGGTCGTAAATTCAAGACTCATTGTTTCACAGACGTTAACGCAACGCTGCTTTTCGAAAAAAATTTAGTGGTTTTAGAACCAATCGTACTTTCACTTTTCTTAGTCCCAAATGATCTTTCAAAAGGGTTTTAACTGATCCTTCCAATTTTCCAAAGATGCTAATAAGAGTCTACTGCCTGTTAATCGTTGATTCACAAGCACCAATTCCTTTATTTCACTGACGTGTTGATTGCCAGTTGATTATGAGGGCCGTGCTGGACTTGGTTTGCGGTCAACACGTTCTCGACCTTCTTTGAATAATTTGTACCAATCAAGAATACTTGCTTGCGAAAAAAAATTGTCACCAAAGGCCTCTTTCAATACTCTGAACGTTTCGGCGTCAGAAATTTGATTCCATTATTCGATTATTGGAACTTCTATGTTGAATAATTTTAATCATCGTCTACTATCGTCGAATGCACTTTATATACATATAGTATGTAAAAGACAAGCGTAAACACAAATGATTAGATTGAAGTGACATTTGGTACAGATTTCACTGACAGTCATATGAACCAAAAAACAAATATTCAACGAATGTATTTTCTCGCGAAATTTAAATTAAATAATCTTACTATTTTTTGTCTTCTTATTATTTGTGGCTTAATTAAAACAAAAAAATTCTACAACCTGTTTGGAAAAGAAAATTCCCACCCAAAGAAAAAATGTTATCAATAGGTAGACAGATGTACATACATATTATGTATGAATATCCTTGCTATGAAGAATTCTTATGTTAAAAAGAAAAAACATAACAATTATTTTATGGTTTTGAACATTTTTATTTTAACTTATATAAATTTTGTATTTATTTAACTACAGATGTTGTTCTCTTGTGTTATTATTTCACTTCAGTTTTTCTTTTGTTTCAATACATTTGTAATACTTAAATTCATAATAATATCTGCACATAGGTCATTGCATTTAAATAAAATTCTCTCTTTAAATACAATTACGTTGAACTTTAATAAACATTATTCCTGCTCACTGCCGCATTACAACGCCAGTGATCAACAGCTTCGTTATAAGTCATTTTAATTACTTTTATAATAATAATATTAAATTGTTTACACTTTAATTTATATATATTTATAAATATTTATACATTAAATTGGTATGTAAAATATGCAAATGAGTCTGTGTATGTCTCGTGGATGATGAGCAGTTTGAAATATTGTGCCTAACGGTTTAAACATAATGCAAAATTTTTGGGCCTAAAGAAGAGGTTGCCAAACTTATTTAAAAACTCTATTACTGAGTGGGTAATAAATTTAAAGATAATTAAAATTAATTTAAGAAGGCTCTGGCGTATCAACGTGCTGGAAATAATATTAGCTAAATACCAAAAGCGTAAAAAAAAGTTCGAGAAACTTTTCACTCAGATCAGTGCCAGTGTTTCCCGTTTCTTCCTTTTAATCGCACAAAAATAGTTAAGTGTGTATATTTAAGCGTTCACTACTCTACTTTTTCAGCTCCCACCTATCATTGCTCCTTTACATACATCGTTTAATTGCCTTATTTTTATATTTTGCTTCGAACTTTTATTCTACTGAAACTTTGTGCATTCCGGTACGTGTGTGTACAACTATGGTATTTCATATCTATGCCAGTATATTTGTATGTATATCAATTGTATTTAGCTGATTAATTCATACTATGCGTTGCTGATGATTATGTATAGATGATTATTTGTATGCCATTTCCATTTGCTAGTATATTTTATATCAAGATTTTTTGTTTGCCTTTATATATATTTTTTTCATATTTTTTGCATTTGTTTGTGATATTTTTGCGTATGCTCCCAGTGATTTTGAATTTTTTATCTTGAATTTTATATAAAATATAAAATTGATATTCTATAGATTTATAAAAATTTTCGAGAAATGGTTCAATGCGCGATGCGGCTAAAATTCCTCGGTCTATCGTCAGTCCCTCTCTTTGCTATAACATTGATCTCTCAATAAAGCTTTCAACGTTGTCCAAAACGGAGTTTTTTTACATTTGTTAATATTAAATTTTCAAGATAAGTTAAATTAAATTTGAAAAACTTTTTGAGCAGTGGATTTGAGTCTGCAGCTTCGGTTGGTTATTTGAAAAATAAATTCCGTTTCTATGAGAGAGAGGGGCATGGTAGTGCTGTAGCAAATCTGCAGTCTTCAAGCTGACTTGTCAGATCTGTACCAATGTGTCGGCTATTCAAAATGAAAGTTAGTTTGAGATTTTGCGATTTCTTACTAGATTTTTAACTTATTTAGTTTGATTACTTTTCATTCGTTTAGTTTTGCCTAGATGAGCAGTTTCATGGTTGTAAGTGTGCACACATATTTCATGTGTATATACGTATTGTATATATGTATATATATATTTATATATATATGTATGTATATATAAATTTTAAATGGTTTACAAATGACTACTTATGTATGTAAGTAGGAGTTCTTGCGCTAACTCTGCTAACCGTTTAACTCATAGGTATGGTACCCAAATCATTGCCGGGTACTTGTTTCTTTCGTTCTTTCAAAAAGAGAGAGTGAGAGAGAGGTACTTAAGTTCTTTCGTAGAGATGGAAGTTCAACCTAGCGATTTCGATAATTTATTAATATACATACATGCAAATGTCAGAGTTTGATATCGTTTTGCGGTAAATACAAAATGTGGTGTGTTTCAAGTGTCACTGTGTCATTGAAATGTCTTAATGTATGTAAATAAAACCAAATCAATCTTTTATTTTCACTTGCAATTTTTATTATACTCGTATTTATGTATGTAATTGTTAATAATATGTATGCCTCATTGTAATCAAAATTAACAATCTTCTTTTATTATTATTATTAAATAGTGTCGCTTTAGTTTTGTCTTTGTTTTGTGGTATATAGGTATTGTTTATATATATATGTATATATTTATTTATCTCTAATTTTTGTTTTTATTATTTAATATGTATAATATATGTTTGTATAGTGCAACTATGTGTAATCTAATTTTGTTTAGTTTAACTTTTCATAGCAATTTTCTATTTATTTTTACACCACCTACAGTTTTTTCGTGCATATCATCATCATATATCATAGCCCTAGCATTCTACTCGACAAATGGCGCTTAGAACGGTACAGCCGTTCTCAATATTCAAACTTTGCTATGCGAAATTAAAGTTATCTTAAAATTTGCAGCAACAATATATTGCTCGTTTTATATGTATGTCAGTGTAACTGCTTTCAGTGTTCCATTATTTGTGTGTGTTGCCATTTAACAGTATGTTTAGTTTCGGTACGAGTTTGTGTGTAGACCTTAACTATATTTTTACAAGACAAAAACATATACATATCTTCATTATTAATGTTATATTTAGTTTAAAAATCAATAGTGGTATCTTCTTCATAACAATGATATTTGTTGTTGCATTTATTTTTGTCACTTAAAATAAGTTTAGTTATGTTCGTTTTTATGCTTGTTTTGTTACCATTGAAATAACATATATTTTGTTTTTGTTTAATTCTCTGCATGCTGAGTTGTCTGCCTTAACCATTTATCCTTAATATAGTATAAATTAGCAGTAATAACTATTATTGTTCTTAATATGTCTTTAAATATTTTAATTGTAGTATTAAATATGAGTTTTCAAATTCTAAATATCTATTATTATTTGTATATATATATTTATATATATATGCGTGTATATATATTTATTAAATATAAACTCCAACGATTTTTACATAAGTAAATAAAAGCAGCATGCCACAAAAGCACATCTCTCAAATATCGATTAACGCGTCAGTGTGGTGAAAAGGTGAAAATGAAAGTGACAAGACATTACTGAAATTAATTGAGATAAACTCAACCGAAAGCAAAAGGTGAAAAGTTGAAAATAAAATTGACAAGTCATTAATAAATTGAGCTGAACTCAATCCAAAAAAAAAAAAGAAAACAAAATAGAAAACATAAAATTAAATATCAAAGTAGACTAGTAGGCCTACACACGGTAAAAAAGAAATATATATGAATATACATATTACGAAATCCTTAAAAAAATATTTCAAAATTAAAAAAAGTCACTTAAACTAGTTATAAACAATGTCTTAGTCGATGACCGATTACCAATTTTTTAACGTAATTACAAATACGAAAAATTATATGATTGAAATTATATTAATTGAAATGCTGTCACACAATACTTACATAAAAACATTCTTGTACACTTGTATGTAATTACTAATATAATGCCGTCTCAATATATATAGGTATTTAAATTATTGTTTTGTTGGCTTCCAAGAACCGATGATATTTGCTTTTTGCAATCACGCGTGAAGTTAAACTTTCTACAATTTATTTATTTTAATTTGATTCATTAAATATTTTTTTATTTAATTTATTAATTAATTGTAATTAGTAATTTTTCTATATAGATTACACTTACATAGCCATACAAACACATGCATATGCTGGTGTGTTGATGCATTGAAAGTAAATTGATGCTTACTTAAACATAACGGTTAAAATTTAACTTTATTTTCGTATGTTTTATGAAAAAAAAATTGAAATATTTATGGTACAGAAGTAAGTAAGTAATGATGAAAATGGACATAAATGAGCTGTACAAATATATTCAAGCATAGGACAATAATTGGAGTTTTGGCTGGAGAATATTTTTACCAGCTGTTTTGCGAATTTCGGGGGCACTGAAGTTAGATTTGTTATTCGCAATGCGCTGTGTAACATTGAAAATTGTTATTTGCAACATGACTGCTATGCACACTCTTTAAGAAAAGTCATTCATTCATTTTCTTTAAGAAAAGTCTGACTTTATCGATTGCAACTGCTTACAAAGTCGATACAATTTTGTGCGCACTCATAACTGTAGCGGAAGTGAAAGTTTAAAACGTTGCATTAATTGAAAGACCAAATCTCTTAAGCTTACTTATTGGACAAAGAAAGCATGTGAAAATCACTACTTTGCTTGGTATTTAGAGGAAACTGGTTTAAAAAAACTGCACGAATGAGAATTGTGGAAAAGTTTGTCAGACTCCTTTTGAGATTTTATTTTGTAGTTTTATCCAAAAGATTTTTGTTTCGATACTTTTGTCATGAGAGAGATCTCATAATCTCTTAGATTTGTGGAAAAGTTTGTCAGACTCCTTTTGAGATTTTGTAATTTTATCCAAAAGCTTTTTGTTTCGAAACTTTTGTCATGAGAGAGATATTTCGATCATTACAAAGGACGCAAAAGTGTGCCAAAATTAAAAAGATTTTGTTATGTTCTGAAATTTAAGTTAATGTTCTAGGATTCCGTTCACAAACCCAGTTTTATTTTTGTGCTGCTGTAATACGAGTAGTAGAAAAATTGTCCCTCTATAAAAGAATTTGGCTGGCAGAAACCCCAATTATGTATGCAAGTTTTTATTTTTTGTGTTCTACAATGATCGTCTTTAGAGCATTATCTTACACGAAATTAAATGTAACATCCCATGCGTCAGTGTGTTTTTGTATTATTTTTGCTGCGTAAATATTAGTTTTAGTATTTTTAATCGCTTTGAATTGAAAAATTCATAATTTGCTTATGGCGTAAATGTTCAACAACTTTATTATTTAATTAAAATTTAAATACAATTTACATTACAATTGGAATAATGACAAAAATGGCAAACAGTATTAAGAAATTGAAAATCTTTTATTTAATGTTTGCATCTTCTAATTTATACTCTTTTGGTTTGGGTTTAAAGGTTTCATTTTTACTTTCATACTTATTTTTTTTGGTATTTTTAATTAGCATGTTTTCGTAAATTTAGTTTTAACATTTGAAACATCGCACTCAATACTTAAATACAATACATACAAATTATGAAACAAATATAATATTGTGAAAAAAGTGCTTCCTTTCTAAAGAATCGAGCTGAAAGCAGAAAACAAACAACTTTGGAAAGAGCATACGTAGATACAATGGAGGCATCTCAATATCTATATATATGTATATATAAATATGTATATATAATTATGCATATAGTACAATACGGTCACAATATATACTAGACGATGCAATACAGTAGAGTACAATACAATGCGTCTTAATTCATTGCATATGATTTTATATAAACATTTTAACAGGAAGTCAACAGTTACAGAGTTTTGTTTTTGGTTTTTGGTTTTTCATATACATAACTACACACACACACATATTTCTGCATATATGCATGCATGTGATTTTCGTAATTATTTAAATATTTGTCTAAGAGTAGTTTTTGCGTTTGGTTTGTTTTCATAACCGACTCGCCTCACCGCGGCCATTTTGAATGCCAAAGCTGCATTTTACAGCGAACCGTTGCACAGGCATAATGCTGTATTTACACCGCCTGCTATATTTATCTCAATTTGTTACCATTTTCATTACATTTTAGAAATTTCTCTAGTTAGTTTTAACGCGGTGTGTTTGATTGTTGGTTTCGAGGTCGGAGTCGAGGACTAACAAAGAATTAAATTATTTTTGTTTTTGTATATATATATATATATATATATATACATAAATATATATATAGGATGTATGTATGTATATTTTTATGCGAATAAGACGTTTCTTCTTCAAAGACTTATACTTTTTCTATGTGGAACTAATGATGAACGGTTTGCCTGTTGTTGTTGTTGTTTGGTTGTTCGGTAATTTGTTGTATATTATGTGTTTGATTTATTTTATTTTGTTGTTGTTGCTGTTGTTTTTTCTTGTTGTTGACGGCATTTGAATTTATATTTGTTATGTTAGACTATCATCTCTAGCATTCATTTGCGGTACGGTACGGTTCGGGTAACTATTACATAGTGAGTATGTAAATATGTTAGTTGATTTATTTTGCGTTTACTACATGAATTCATTGTATTGATGAACAACTGTTAAAAATGTTTAATCAATAATCTTAATGTTAGAAATACATTTTTTTAAATACAGACATACAAGTTATGTATTTATGGTAGTTAGTGAAAGCACCATGGTATATTTATATATAGCTTGTTACCTTGATCTTCACGTCTCACATTCTTCACACCACCTCCTACTTAGTACTTTCTACATAAACCGCCCTCGTCACTTTACTTCATATTCTTCAGTATTTCATCGGTTTCTTCGGGATCCTTCAATGTGTGCCATTGGGCAATCGGTCGTCGTGGTGAGGCTAACATATCGGACCAATGCCGCAATTCGGTGCCGGTAGCCATACAGCCGAGTATGCAGCGTCCAATCGGCTCAGATGTACCGATACGATCGTAATCCACAACAGTAACGACGAGACAGATTTTCTGAGATAATATCCAGTAAAAGAATTGCATCAAAATCGCAGCAAAACGTTTGCGTATTTGTAAAGAGTAAAATAGATTAGTAAGTTGTGTATAATATTTTATAACAAATTTCCTGCATTTGTTGCGGTCACAGTTTTTTATGTTTCTTGTTCTTTTGTTTTTAATATAAATATTTTATTTATCTTTATACAAAAAAAAACTTTAATGTAAATTAATTATTTTAATTTTTTTTTGACTTTGGGTTTGTTCTATAGTTTGTTGAAGAAGAAGAGTTTTTGTTTGTAGTTGTTAAAATAGGATCTTTCGCATGATTATCTGAGTGAGCAGAGAAGTGGGGGGAGTTGTGCACCACGAACAACTAGTTTAACGCTAGGTTTGTGCAATTTTGCGGGTTGGTTGGAGGAGTTGGATGGTGATTGTCTCAATTTAGGCATACTTAAATATAATTACTCACTAACTACGTTTACTAATAACAACGAGAACAAATTTTGTATATGTAATAATATCAAGTGTATTATATTTGAGCAAAATAGGGTAGTATTCTAAGACTAAATTGCAATTATTCTAATTAAAATATCGTTAAATGTTTCCAAACTAATGTACTATATCTATTCTGTATACTATCTTGATAACAGTCTTTTTATTAGACTCGGTCTAAAGGCTTCTTAAATTAACTTTTAGTTTAGAACTCTATAATTCTTAGTTGCCTAGGCTAAAATAATTCATTGAAAGCTTACTTCTTATAGGTATAATCATTCTCAAACAACATTTACGATATTTTATGGGGTTATATGGGTTACGGGTTTCAAAAAATCTAATTATTATTAAATTCTGCAACATCTCTCAAATGTTGTCCTAAAATTTCAAGTTGATTCGAGTAATAGTCTCGGAGATACAGTCTTGAGAACTTGTGTGCCATAAGCTAACTAGGCTAAGAGTGCCGTCTTAAAACTCGTTTTTCTCGAAACTGTGTTTTTGAAGTTGGGTGGCAAGATTTCTCGAGAATTTTTTTCCAAAAATTTCAGAATTTCTTTGTTAATAGTGTATGCAAAGTTGTTGAAAAGGCTATTTTTTACCCGAAGAAATCCATGTAACCCCTTATAAGCGGTAAATCCACTAGCTAATACGTCTAAGGTCGAAAAGAAAAAGCTTACAATGATTGTATTATATTGGCCTCAGACTTTATACTATTTTTCATGGCATAAAATATGTATATAGTTCTTGAACTAAAATCACTGAAAAAGTGCTTAAGTACTTAAGGGTGGTAGCGTTTAACTCCTTTTATGTGACAGAATTTTATTTAAATACCGTTTTTATAAATTATAACCTCAAAAAATTTGTGAACTAGTGTGCAACCTCCTATGTGGCTTATATGGTTCAAATAATCTCTTTAATCGAGAACCTAACATAACCTATATGATTCTGGTAAAGCAGAGCCTTTTGTGTACTGTATTTGAAAGAATGCTGAGCATACTCTTTCTCTGCAGTTTGGTTGGGATTGAGATGCGTTTCACTAGTATTTTCAAATATGTAGAAAATGGAAAGCATAAATTTGCTCACTTTGCACTATAGTACACTGAATTATACAAAAACGAGTGTTACAAGCTAATTGCTAAGTATGTAAGTATTGATCAAGCTGATTCAAAGATACAAAAATTGAAGCTTTAACGTAAAATAGCTTAGTGTTAGGCGTTTACTAGTCAAGATCGATCACGTAAGCGGCGAATTGTAGTATTAAACACATGCAAATAAAGAAAAATATCAGCAGTAACGGTTTTTTCTAACCTAATTAGCTATTTGATCTATTCTAAAACTATAATTGCACTAAGTAGATATGTATGTATGTACTCATTTCGATATGTAATATGTACGATTATGCATTTACATTCAGCATTTTCTGGTGGTTTTGAGGCAGTGCTTATTGATCGCTTATCACAAAGTTAGCATACATAAGCTTTGTATGTGGTAAATAAGTATGTAAGAGCGAGTAGAATGGCCGTAGCGCCACCCATACATAAGTATAACGGTGCGATTATGTCAAACAGTGTCAATGGATATGAGATATTGCTGTAATATTTATTTATATTTTTTTGGTGATATTTAAATGAACAATTTCTTTACGAACACGTGGCTACGCGGCGTCTGGGTTGACGTCTTCGCCCAAAGAATAATGTTCATTAAATACTGGTAAACGAAAATGTATAATATTCAATCCCATTTTGCGAAGTTGTTTTTTTGCTGTGTGTGGTTTGGTGTTGGTTTGAAGTCCAGCGTACAGGGACTATTGAGTATCACAGTTAGGGGGCGTGAGAGCGGTCAGCCTGACTGACACGAAACAACGCGGCTACATTCTTTTTGGGTCTAGCTGACGCTCGGGATATTACTACTATCTTAACTACATACATTGTAAATTTGTAATTTGTAAGTTAATTGTATAAAATATATGTATGTATATGTGTCTATAAACCAGTGTATTTCAAAAATTATAATTAATTTCAAAAAACTAATAATTTACAACACTGGACCACAAAAAAGTTTTGACGACTTGTAAATTTAGTCTTCGCGTTTTTCACTTCTCAATTGTTTTTTATTGTTTTATGCTTTAGTTTTAGTTTTCTTTTAGTTTACTCCTCTCAGCTACTTGCGCCCGTTAGCATTTGTTACTATTCTTTGTTGGTTTTTCTTGTTGTGCAGTGTTCTTGTAGTTGTAGTTCTAGTGCTTGTTGTAGTTGTTGTTGTTTTGCGATTTGTTATTGCTGTTGTAATATCGTATCAAATCAGAAGACAGTGTCAAAACAACGAACCCATGGCGGTCGTCGTTATTGACGCCGACAATATTCACATGTACATATGTATAGTATATATATATTTATATGTATGTACATTGACTATTTCACGCTGCAGCTCCTTGGGAGCTTCTCAGTAGCGAAGCTTTGTATTACCAAGTGTTAGTTAGTTAGAAAATAAATAGGAGTTGAAGGAGTTGTAAGGAGTACCCACCCCTTATGGTGGTGAGTATGTAAAATGTATCGTGGTGATATTCACTTCAAGGACGAAGTAGGGAAAGTTCATACGAAGAGTACGTTTCGGAAAGAGCTGCCTTCGCTAGGTGTGACGTACTGCATTAGAAGCAGCCAATTACATTTTTCTTAATATGGAGGGTGTAGATCAATGGTTGGAGAGGTTCTGCGGAAGATTTATGGTCCTTTGTGCATTGGCAACGTCGGATACCGCATTTGATGGAACGATGGGCTGTACGACATTGATATTGGTTAGCGAATCAAGAGACAACAGCTGCTGGCTGGGTCATGTCCTCCGAATGGATGAAAACACTCCAGATCTGAGAGTATTCGACATAGTTCCCGCCTGGGGAAACAGAGGTCCATTTTCTAAGGTAAGGAAATACGCACTTGTATTCCATACAACATTTTGGCAGGCAGCTCAAATTATTAAAGCACTCTTCTTGCCTCAAAATGTAAAGCATAGAAGTATCTATTTATTTAGAAGGTAGCTGCAAGCTGGGAGAATGTAACTTCACTTTCTTAATTCAAAATTGTGTAAAAATCAATGGACGAAGCTTCACTGCGTAAGAATGGTACAATGGGGCAATCAATGGACTTTTGATGCCTTACTTAGTGGATATAAGTTGATCCCATTGTAATGTTGCTAAAAGTAATAGAATCTAGAATAGAAGATCTCGGGACTTAGGAAATAATACTATAAGCAGTGGGCATAGCGCGAAATCATTGACGGTCAGTTTGTGTTATGGATTAGTAATATGACAGTCTTCATCGCTGATCCCTGAATGGATGGCGAGGATGAAAAGATGTTGGGGCATTAAAATTCCGAATGCCCATTTTCAACTTTGGAAACCATACGAATGGTTTGTTTAGTCAAGCTTATTGTTGAACGATGTTTGGTTGGTCCTTACTGAACAGCACATCGGTATGTTGATGGCTTAAGAACGTTCGTACCCGCCAAGTGTCTGCTTCTCTAACTCTTGCGAGTTAAAGACTAAGCTTTTGAAGTAACACGTATTCATTGATTATAATACAAACTATAATATATAAGGAATAAGAAACGTTTTATGTTTTAGAACACCGTGATAGGTGGTGCTGAAGCCCGAAGTCAATACGAAGAGTTTAAGACGCAATATTGTCGCGTTAAGTTGTGGACTGAAGATTTCCACTTGGTAAGCTCAGTGCTTACTCCAGCAAGCTCTAAGAAATTATCATTGCGGATTTTTAATTGAAAGACAAGAATTTTTAAATAATGCGATGTTCCGTCAACATAATTCCGCTGCACAATCTTATTTTAGGCGCTTGCATTTCCAAAGTTACACAGTTAAAGGGGTAAAGGAAGCGACCTGAAACTGCTAGTTGGTGGTAGATCAGCTCTTAGCATATGTAGTATTATGAACAGGGAGACCGGAAGTGTAGATTTGAAAGTAAAAAATTCTTACTTCGCATGTGAAACACAGGACAGCAATTTTCTGAAGCAAAGGATTCTGCTCAATTGGAGTGAAATTGTTGACGTGTTCGATAATAATTAATTATATTAAATTACTTGTACTTTCGCTGAACTCCTTGCCGCCCGCAGTGAATACCACCTGCGTACATGCGATTATTTGCATTGGTTTGAGTAGTGTTTGAGTGTTGAGAGTGTCAAGTCGAAAGCGTTTTCGATTAGTGAATCAACAAAAAGAAAACTTGAGTGAGAAACTCAAACTACATAGATATAAAGTCCTTCTCCATGCACATATACAATTGTGTTACACGGGGTTTTGAGCTCGTCACAGCTGCTGTCAGCTGACTTTTACACGTCGTCATTTACGTATGAGGCATTGCTGTGTGTGGGCAAAGTTTGCGCTGAATTCGCGTGCAGACCACACTTCGGGTGGCGAACTAAGTATTTCTTGCAATCTATGTAGCCATACACTTGTTTAGTAATACTTATGTACATATGTACACCTGTGTATGTGTATAAAGCCGTTAATTGAGTATCTCGCTACGAAAGCCTAAACTAGTTAGAAATTGGTTAAGGACTAATCGTGCACAGTCCTACGGGCTAACACCGTTCAATGTGATTTTTTTTGTTTTTGTTTTAATTTTACAATAATTAATTTGCTTTAATTTTTATTTCTAATATAAAAGCGCAAAATAATAAAAAAAATATAAAATTGTTTGCTTAAATTTTTTGATTTTGTTATTATAAATAATAAAGGAACTTAAATAATTCAAATACTCAAATATTTGTTAACACATTTATGTAAGCTACACAAAAATATGGCACTTTTTAAACAACAGTTAAGCCAAAAACAAAGTACGCATGTGTATATCGCTGTCAAAGCAAAAATAAAGCAGTTTCGTACTCGTATGTATGTATGTATATACACACAGCGGTACTCTTGCCGAGTGAAAATGTAGCAGCAGTTTGCTTTGCTTATTTACAACAACAAATTCTTGAATAATTTTCTTCAACAAAAATGATAATAACAGTAACTAAGCAGCCGACTTTTCCAAAGAAAAAATCAAAACCGGCGAAAATGAAGCCTTTTTGGTTAAAATTATGGTTATTGAGCGAACACCGATTACAAATAATCATTATTACTTAAGTACTGTTACTTTGTCTAAATTAAATGTTACGTAGTAACTTGTTTGTTTGCTTGTTTTGCTGTTTGGCGTCTGTACGAATACTTTAGTGTGCCGGATATGTGGTATATAACGGTTATTCAAACTCAATCGGTACTTGGTATGTACAAAACATTGAATGTAGACTTTCAAAACATGTAGTGGATTAGTTCGCTATGTAGGGATTTTATAATATTCTTGCGGTATTTTTTTCTGTTTCAAAAAACATCGATAACTTTGCAAGTACAAGGCAGGTGAGTGGGAGCGGGGAGAACATTTAATATAACGTTGGTTGGGTGGTAGTAGTGGGGTTCATAGTAGTAGTAGTAGTTTTTGTTGTTGTAGTAATAAGAGTAATTTTAGTAGGTATTTGTTTGAGCAGTTGTGATTGTAGTAGTTTTCAAGTAGTTAGTAGTAGAAGTAGTAGTAAGTAGTAGTAGTAGTAGTGGTAGTAATAGTAGTAGTTTTTAAGTAGTTAGTAGTAGGATAGTATAATACATTCTCGCATACTTGTATTTGTTCAAATGGTACTTCAAATGAGAACGACTCATTATAGTAAGGGTTGAGGGTGCATTTTTTGATACTTGTCTTCTTCTTTTTCAAACGTTTTCCATTTTGCATGATTGCAATTTTCACATATGGATCTATAAAAATAGAAAGAGAAAGTGAGAAAATCAAAAGTAAATACAAAATTTCAATTGCAATTCAATTCAATTTGTTTACTTTGTTTAATTTGCTTCAAATTTCATTAAATTTTGGTTGAACTAATTTCTGTTTGTGGCTTGGGTTGTTTTGGTTTTTTTTTATTTTTTGTAATTTAACTTAAATATGTATAGTCCACGTTAGGTTTATATATATGTAACTTGGTTATAAAATTTGCAAATTTAATAGAAAACAGCTTTACATATATATATGTATAAATATATACTAGAATAGTTAATTTTCTCAAACCAACTTTGTAAACATTTATTATGGGGAACAACTTAATGTACTGTTTCAAAAAAAAAAAGAACAAAAATTGAAATAAATAAGTAAATAAAAATAAAAAACTGATTAATTACGAAGTTAAAAGCAAATTATGCACAGCAAACGGTGCACTGAATCTTCCTAACTGCATATCAACTATGTCTAAGATATACTATATACTAAACACTAATGATCATTTTGATGGGACATTTGGCGCCAACATAGGCTCGCTTTGCTCTATGGGCTCTTGACCAGTTCCAAGAAGACCCGACGTTTTCGAGCCAAATTTTGTTCAGCGATGAGGCTCATTTCTGGCTTAACAGATATGTAAAAAAGCAAAATTGCTGCATTTGGAACGAAGAGCTATCTAAAAAAATTCAAGAGCTGCCGTTTTAGTCAGGAAAAAAATCGGTTTGGTGTGGTTTGTGGTCGTCGGTCCAAATTTATTCAAAAATACGTAACTGTTAATGACGACTGTTATCTCGCCATGATCGCCGACTATTTGATGCCTGAAATTGACGCTCATGATCTTGGCGACGGAGCCACTTCCCACACATCACATCAGTCAGTAGAATGTGATATCACACCGTTAAATTTTTTTCTGTGTCTATGCGAACAATCCCGCTTCGATTCAGGTCTTGGAGGAAAACATCACGCGGGTCGTTCGCCAGTTACCAGTCATGATTCATCGAAAATTGGACTGAACGGAGAGACCATCTGAGACGTGAAAAAGATAATCTTCAAAAAAAAAAAAAAAAAAAACTGCCAAAGAATGTTTTTCCGGATAAACATTACCAATTAAGTTTAAAATTTTTATGTGTATTCTTTAAAAAATTAGAGAACCTCGAAATAGATCACCCTTTACTATTGTAAAGAATTAAAAAATTAAAGAATTTCTTTAACGATTTTTCGTTGTTTTTTTGAAATTATTCGATTATTATGGAAGTTATATGCCATATTGGTCGTCAAAAAATGAGCAGCTTTTTGAGGTGAAAAAATGTTATAACTACTGCTTTGATTTTATCAATTTTTCTCTTATTTTATAAGGACTGTTTCCAAGCTCCTGAAGACTCAGTGGCACCGGCAGAGTTTTGCTACACAAATGCGTTTGGGGAATACTAAATAAAACATGTAGATCGATTACTTACGAAAATAAGATAACACCTAACTAATAAACATTGAATAACATTTCTTTTTAACAATTATATAACCAACTGATTTAAAATTATTTAACGGTAATTTGAACGATTTCATCAATTCATATGTTTGTAAAAGCCTAGAAGAGCTGGATTTGATATTTTCAGAGGCAACACCGCTGCACGTAGGCGGGCGCATTAGGACGAAACAGTACGAGTTGAAAATGAAAGCGAGCGGATAAGGTAGCAAAGATGTACAGTTCAAAACGTGCGAGCCTCCTATAGCTTAGAGTATACAGATATATTACATATTAGTTTTTAATTTTTTACATTGGAGTTCGTTTGAGAATGCTTGGCAGGCTTTACAGCAGCTTTGTTGCATTTACAAATAAATATTTTTTTATATTTAAATATACAAGTATAAACTAGCATATGTTATATAAGTATTTATGCAAAAATATTAATTTATTTTTAGTCGTAAGAGTAAAGTAAAATAAGTAGGAAATTATGAAGGGCGCCGCACCGTGTTGCCATTTGAAAATATCGATGATTTTTAATGAAGGAGTGGTTGAAATTGTTAATCGTATAGTTAGAGAAGCGTAGAATCAAAATCGAAAGTTAGTTATAAAACACAATTTAGAAAGCTACGCCAAAGGGCAAATGAGAATGGACGATTTTAGGCAAAACAAAGAAATTCAAATGAAATAAAGTTAATAAAATATTGCATGGATTGACTTTCGAAAGCTAATTTTTGCAAGCAATTAAAAAATACATATAAACATAGCGTACATAAAATCGCCCACTTGCTAAATTGGAGTAGTAAAAAATATAGCAACAAAATCTCAAGCAATTTTAAGAGTTTAAATTAATAATTGAATTTTTTTCTATTAAAAAAGTAATTAAGTAATTTTGGCATGCATGAACCCCCGAGGAAAGGCTAGTAAATATACCTACATGTACTAAATAAAACAAAACTACACAAACACTTATTGGACACAACATTTAGTGTGTAACGGTTTTGCAAAAGTCCGATGCAAGGACGACAGTTTCACGTTGTGGAATGCAGATTTGCAAGTTTTATAACTGTTTCGGGTTTCTCGCTGCTTATAACGGTGCAATTATAAAACCACCGATTGCATTCAACGAAAAAGTCAAATTTGAAAAACTGTCGAATTCCTTGCATCGCATTGGCGCCACAATTTATTACCAGACAATCCGCCGACGTCCATCTTCTTCAAGTTCTTTGCCTCTAAGATGACCACAGTTAGCTTGCCAGCGGTTGGTACATAACGCAGTGAGAAGCAGATGTCGCCAAGCTTTTCCTATATACACATATTTTTTTACAAGTCATAAAATCGAATGGGAGTATTGGCAAAGAGAAGAGAAGGAAAGAGAAAAAAATCCAAAAATATTATTTTTCATTTGTTTTAACATTTATTGAAGCACATACATATAATATATGTATATTTCACACAATTGAAACATTAATAATATTTAAGCACACAACATATCACTTGAGCTACATACAATATATATTTGAGTATTCAGTTGGGTACATACATACATACATACATCATACAAACATACATTTAAGTCAATATGGCGCGTATATAGGTATGGGTATACATATTTATACCGTATTATCACAACACATATATACGTTAATTATATAATTATTTATAAGTAATTGATTACACATCGAAAACTCTAAATTACACAAGTAAATACAATGGCACACATATATTGAGGGTTCGTAATGGAGAGGTTGTCTTTTTTTGGTTGGATTTAGATATGATTTACTTGAGAAAGCACAATAATTCATAAGTTCCCCTAAGTAATATCGAACTTTTGTTCAAAAGGCTTATGAGCCTGACTTCGCTTCTGAAGTTACAAAACTCGCTAATTCAAAATTGTCAGCAAAACTTTTAGATGAAGTTAAAGCAGTCAGTAAAAATTTCAAAATAGAAGCAGAAGTAGTAGTCATATAAAGGAAATAAAAAGTCCTAAGCTCTCGTAATGTAGACAAAAGTTAAAAATTTATAAGCACTTCCCTAGCTTTGGTGATATGATCTTTCATTTAGCGAAAATTATTAAATATTATCACCTTTTGTTAATACTGTAGGTCAGAAGACTAATTTCATGCAACTCGAAGTTGCTGAATCATTTACGGTGAGACAATCAATCACAGTTTCTACGAGAATAAATAAAAAATCTTTAGTAAAAGTCTTAAGTATAACTTTAAAAAATCACCGAAAAGCCGATGAATTTCATTACATTATGCCAAAAAAGTACCCGTAAATTGTAAATAAAACGCAATATATTTAATTATTTATCAATATAAATTTTGTCGCCTTCAAAGAAATCCCGATTTTTCCAGTTTTCGAAGCACTTTTTGTTTTATCTCTTCGATAGACTGAAAACGGGTTTCACAATTAGAAGAACAAAAAAAAAAAAAATCACACGGAGCCAAATCTGGTGAATACGGTGGTTGATCGATAATATTCATTGCGTTTTTGGCTTTAAATTTGGTCACAATCGTGGCTCGATGCGATGGTGCATTATCATCATGAAAAATCCATGAATTGTTCTCCCACAATTCCGGGCGTTTTCGACGGATGTTCTCACACAAATGCCTTAATACGGTCAAATAGAACACCTTATTGACTGTCTGTCCCTCCGAAATCATCATCATGATCTCCATGAATGTGGGATCAGAATTCGCACGAATAAGCTAAAGAGACCTGTTTACGGTTGTCTTTTTGAAAAAAAATCAGCTTTATCAGGACGAGTCGAGCAAGAACGCGTTTAAGACCCAAAATATCCACCAAAATCATTCCAACGGACTCGCAGGAGATGTTGAGTCTCTTGCCAGGTTGAATGTCGTCCAGAACGACACATGTCTTCAACGATCTCTCGACCGTCTTTGAAGGCTTTGCACCACGCGTTTTCTTGCAACAATTACAATTTCGGGGTACTTTTTTGTCACAATATCTGTATATATGGTGAGGTACATTGTTCTTGTTCTACAGAAACTGCACTCAGCGATGATAATCTGTTGAATTGGCTGTAAGGAATTAACAGAGTCCGAATAATGATTAGAAAATTTAAGCCGAGTGTATGCTATATATGCATATTCCCATTTTTAACCTTTGACTTGAGTATTTTAACGCCGTACGGATAAACAATAAACGCTTTTCACACAATTACTTAAGCCAAGTAGGTACTTAACTATAATCCCGCTCTAAATCCCTTAAGCAATATTTAACTGATTTGAAATAAGGAGATCCGAATAGGGGTTTCGTTGAATTCGTTCAAAATATATTATCATCAAATATATTATCATCAAATAAATTATTTTGAATAGCACCAAATTATACTTATTTATAAATAATTGACCAGTTTTAAGAATTCTCAAACAAGTATTAGATTACAACACAACAACAATTTCTCACAAACATCGATTTCAACACATACTTATATAAGTATATATGTATAATTTGGCATATAATTGCATAAAAACGGTAATTTAGCGGAAATTTACAACTCAATTATAAATGAATAAATTCAACTTGAAAAGAAGAGAACAGAATTTATAAAGTTGTAACATAAAAAATTGTTAAAAGTTCTAAGTAGTTGCTAGAGCTTCGATTTGGTATAAGAGAGAGGTAAGTGATTAGACTTAAGTTTAAAAGTTTTCAATGTTTTTCAATAGTTTTTTGTTTCGTTTATCCTTTTGTGATATGCTAAAATTTGTTCTGCTTAAAGTGTGGTGGGCAACGGTCGGTATTCATGACAACTGTACTGTGGATGGTTGTTGATCCCTGTTTGTGCTTCCTTTACCACGTTTAGACAATGTGTACATAACCTAGATTTTGTGTACTAAAATAAAGTTTAATATGAGAAAGCATAAAAGAAATAAACATAAAATTTACACGCGTCTTAGATATTCGCTTAATTAAGTCAATTACCATAGTTCTGTTTTCACATAATTCATAAATTACACTATTTTCTGCGTTACACAGTTTTCAAATAGATCAAATTGCTGCGGTAATAGAGTGTTAAACTACTCAATTACTCAATTACTTACTCACTTATTTAGTATTTACCGGTTACATATTCTCAGGCAATCGGGATTTATTTCTTCATAAGAAATTTAATACAATTAATTTAGATTATGAAAATTAAGGCACTATGAAGAGAGTATTTTTTTTCAAAACGTATTTACTTACAATTCAGCAATTACTTGGAATGATTACTTAGGATTTTATTTAATACAAGTAGGTTCTAATGGCCGAACTTCCCCGAATACGCGATTCAAAACTTATAATTAATATAGTATTTGCCAGCTTATTATATTTATGAAAATGTATTGTGTAATAGACTAGGCTTTATTATTACCTTATAGTTGAAAAATTGAATTTTATTGAACAAACTAATCGAATTCTATTTACGAATTTATTTTGTGAAGGCCAAAAGACTTCGGAGAATCTGGTAGAATAATCGTTTGAATTTCTGCATTTTACTTCCTGATATTAATTAGCAGACCTTCACTTTTATATTTAACTTTATTTTTAGCAATTAAAGACTAATTGACACTTAATTAATTTTTTGCCTAATTTGGTCTTAATTAAGCTGTCTATCTCAACATCACTAAGTCATTAAGTTGATTTTGCTTATCTTTTTATTAATATTAATAAAGACAATAATAATAATAAGAGGAAAAGTGAAATTAAATAAGTAAACTTAAATAAATTAATACTTTTACACACGAAAATTTTGTTTTCACTTTCGTTTTTCATTGTATTTTTTCGAAACTAAAATGTTACAACTAACTTTGTTCATTTACACCCAGTTGAAAACGCTTGACACAGACGTAATCATGTCACAGTATTAACTGTAGTTGAAAAGTGTATTTTATAACTAAAATAAACTGAATAATTGAGTAACTGTATTGTTTATTTATAAAAAAACTGAGCGTTCATTAGACCATCACTCGTATAATGAGTCACAGTGTGAGTTGTAGAAATGACTTGCCATCAAATTTTCGGTTCTCATTTGTATATGTTTATGTGTATGAGTGCGTTTAAAGCCTTATAATGCTAAATAGATTTGAAAAATGCATATATATAATATGAGAAGTGAAAATTTCAAATATGCTTTAAGTTCAAAATACTTAATTATATTTAGTCACCAAAGAAAACACTATTAATTAGTATGATAATCATTATTGGCATTCAAAAACTAAGTTACATATATAAATGTAGTAAATAGAGGTGACATACGTAGAGAACAAATGTAAAGTAAGACTTTGGTTCATTCTTCAATAAATATATGCATATAAAGAGTTAATAAAAAGTAGCTACTTTTCTGCCAATTTTAGTATTTTTTTACAAGTTCTGCTCCGATATTGTACAATTTTTGCTTGTATTTCTTTAAAAAATTGACTAGCGAATAAGTAAGTTTAGCTTTTATATAGAAAATAAGTAGGATGCTATAGGTTTACCACTTACCTAAATGGTTCAGTTTTAACGTCTTTTTGTTGCTGTCTTGTTACTTTTATAATTACGAGTTTTCATGACTTGAATATGTGTGTTTGGTAATTTTTTGAAAAACACAGTTTTGAGATGTTTAAATAATTTTTATTAAAACCAAAGAAATGTGAACGAAAAAATAATTTCAAAATAATTTTATAAAAATTATTTTTACAAATTTTGGTTGTCTGTTTGGGTAAATATTTGTTGTTTGATGTTTGTGTCGAAGCTCTTTACATTGAAACTTAAGATATAAATAAAAAAACAAAAAATACGGTTATACTATATTTATATATGAAAATAAACAGAGCAAACAGAAGAGTTTAGACACTAAGACAGTGAAAGAGAGAATTTTAAAAGAGAAAAACCCTTCACCAATTTATAAAATGTACTAAATCCTTTAGAGAAAAATCAACTGTACGTTGAGTCGATTGCTATAGTTTTGAATAGGGGTCGGTTATCAGTAATTCAGTCTGAAAATAAGTATGGCGTATTAAAAAAGCTGAGTACATACTAAATGTATGTATAAAAAGCTGAGATTTTTGATTTGGATTACTTTTCATCATCCCATAGTTTTCACAGTATAGATTACTTTCTCATTGATATTTTCTTCTTCACTCTCACGAAACTTAATTCTGTCGCAGATTTGTTTCCGGATTTTGACTGAGAATGAACGAGCTTCTTAGTTCTTAATACTTTATAGATCCGGTACTATCGATAATATTATTAGTATACTGCTCCTTACTATCAGAACATTAGCTGCCTTGAATCAAAAAGCTGTTTCCGATTTGTTGAAGTATATAGAATATCAAAGCTTCTCTTTAACGTTCTTTAATGAATAACGCTGGACCTGCACGAAAGACTTGATGTTAGCAGACCTGCAGAAGCGATATATGGAAGAATATGTCCCACGTTTGGGAGGTCAAGACTTGAGAGCGCATATCTTCAGACATCTCACCGATCTGGCGGGAATGGAAGTTAAACGCCTGTGCAAATTTGTATTGGTTACAAAGCGTTTTGCTAATTTATAGCTCGAACGCAGTAGTTTTTCTTTTCTATGGCCTCACAAAGGGTTACATATGGCAGTCCACATGCGATCTTAGGTTAATTACAGGAAAAGGGCTTTAGTAGCCTCAGTTACATTTGACGCTTTGACGAATCGGTCAACAACTGGTCAACTGGTATAAATAAATATAATATAATAGTGTGAGAAAATGCAGCAAACGGGTGTTCTAGATGAGAGGCCATATACTCGTATTGGTATGGAACTCTATGAACAATTAGCGACAGCTGACCTCTAAAGAGGTATACAAATTCTCTCTTGTTGTAAAAGTCGCAAGCAAATAAGGCAAAAAATAAATAACTACACGACGATGAAAAACATGAAAAACTATTTAAATTAAAGTAAATAAAAAAAAGAAAAACAATTTCTTTTAGCAAATTGAAAAGTGCAAATACAATTTCTGCTCACATAGGGGCGTCCATTTATTTCGTTACCAAAATATCAAAGGAATATGCTTAACATTCGGGATGTACACCAATACATCGAAATACGAGTATATATGTATGTAAGAATTTCAATAATTGTTTATATGCACATTGATTATCACTAATAGCAATACCAATTCGGAAAACAACGAAAATACGATTATAAATACTTCGGTAATGTGACAACAACGAAACAAAACAATGAGTACTTTGGAGAAAATCCGTTTGATGAGTACTTACGTGTGAGTGGCCATTGCGTTAACCCAGTTTTATAACGTTAAAGTTGAGCGAATATACGTAAGAGATTTGAACAGATCGAGGTGGTTGTGGTGGTGGTGGTTGGTAGACGGTTTTGCGATGGAAAGTGGTTTGAAGTTTTTGATTTTTGTTTTCGATTTGGTGGACCAATCGCATTTTTTCATAATTCACAATTCGCATTTTTATTTTTATTTTTTTTTTGTTTGGCAAATGATGTGATTGTACAAATTGAAATGAGTTGTTTTTGTAATTCGTTTTCGATTTTTATTTTTTAATTTTTGTTTTTGTTTGACAGATCAAATCGTTTTGGTAATGTATTGAATTGTAACGGTACAACATTACGGGTGGGTTTGATTGGTCGATTTGCATTTTAGCGATACGAACGGAAGTAATGTAACGTGTTATAAAAGATAAAAGTAATTAAGAAGAAAAGAATTAAGAGAAGATTAAATATTTTCAATATTAATTTAATGTTTATATAATTTTTTTTTGAATAGCGAAAATTTTATAAAATTTATATAAGTTATATAATTTGAAATAATTTCTTTGCATATGGGTTGAAAAAGCAATGCGGTTTCGGAATAAAAATAATTTCGTACGAAATGTATTAAATTATCTTCTTCATACAAATAATGTAGAGCAACGGAAAAGTTCAAATATTTTACGCATCATAATGAATAATAGTCTAGAAAAGTGGGAAATAATTTATGTAAGCAAAGCATGCAGGTAATGGCAGCAGAATTTCGCTAATATACTTGGTGAGAAAGATCATAATTTTCAATATTTTTGTTTTGTATAAATGTTTTCGTACAATTTTTGTTGCGCTAACTAATTAATTTACATTGACAAGATAAAAAAAATGAAAATTGTATTTATATTTTGAAATTGTAATGCATTAAAAACGAGCGCGCACACTTGCTTCGGCGTGTTTCAGACTCATTCGCATGCCAGGCTTTTGAGATAAATCAATATCAATATTTTTACAGTTAATCTGTGGCATTTTTCAATATGGATATTCAAAAATTCGATCAACTAGTGTTGATTGTCATGTACTTAGAGTAATGCTGGAGTAATTTCACGGTGTGCCATGTGTGTTGGGTGTGTGCATGAGTAATTTTGTGTGGTGGGTGTGCGTATGTGCTGGAGTTTACTGTATGGTAATTTTGTTGTAGAAAAGTGTTTGTGGTGTTGGAAAGTTGTGGTTTCCCGATTCGTATGTGTGGTTGTAATGCTGCAATTTTCAATTAAATCAGTGTCTCGAGTGCGTCAAATTTTGTTTTTGTTGTTGTGCTGCTATGCTACAGGTAATGAGTTCAGTGCAAAGTATGACCTCTTCAAATAGTGTATAAATTGTATTAGAAACACTTTGAGGAATATTTCAATGTGCCCGGTTTTTAAATTTAAATAAATCGAAAATAAAATTGTTTGGTGTGGCAATTTTGCATGGTACGGCAGCCAAGGCTTATGCTATTGGCAATTAAATTAGTTAGTTCTAATCTTTAGCTCCATCAAATAACATTTAAATTTCGTACTCAAAAACGAACAGTACCACAAAGCCTTAATATTAATGTGTACAATTTGCTTCCGTAAAATGTTTACAGACGCGGCCATGCTGGTACTAAAGGTTTGTAAAGCAATAAATGACAACGTTGTTGGAGTAAAAGGAAGATTTTCTTTTACTAAATTTGTTTTTAATATTACAAAACACAGTTTTTCTAGTAATTCAGGGCAAGATAAAAAAATTTATGGGAAATATGAAAATTGGTGTTTTCATATGTTATCAAAATTATTCGAAAATTGGTTCGACATAAATCACATATTTCACTTAAAGGAACATCTAATTTTTCGGTGCTCCTTAAGTCTCTGTTTTGCCGAAAGGGGCTATTCTACTCTAGAATTTTGAAAAATTCGATTTTTTTCATATGTTTAAAGTTTAGATTTTCAAAAATATGACCTTGGAAGGATTTTTCAAAATTCGACTTATTTTCGGAGATACAGCCGATTTTGTGAGGTGGCGTCCATGTTCACTAGAATTGTCTCCTAAACTTTAAACGCGTTTTTCTCGAAACTACTTTTTTCCACCCGGTACCGGCATTATCTCAAGTTCTATACAACCGATTTACTTGAAATTTTGTGCGAACCTTTTTTGTATAATCCTTTATCATTCCTACCAGCATCGTGTCAAAATTTTTGTTTTTAATATTTTAAAAAAATTCAGGAATTTCAAAAAAAGCGTAAAAAATGATTTTTATTTTCAGGCAGTCGCCATTTTTCAAAAAAAAATTTTTCGTGTTCCCTGAGATAGGGACTATAACAGCATCCTTACTGATTAAGAATTTCTTTTGATTTTTTTTCAGACCACCAGGAGAGTCAGGATCAATGTCACCAGGATGCGCCATTTTTTTTACACCTGTCTCTTCCCCTCCTCTAATTATTTTAATTTTTAATATTTTTTTGTAAAATTTTTTTTCTGTATTCTTAAGATATCAATAAAAACACCATAAAAAATGGATAGTAAAAATATTTTTGGTTTTTTTTTTAAATAAAATTCAAAAACCTGCCCAAAATTCGATTTCTAGAGTAGAATACCCCCTTAATATTTTGCTTAATTTTAGAGTTGAAACTGTTTTGAAGTGTTTGTTTAGGACCGCATAATGATCGGTTGAATAAGACTCTCTTTATCATAACTAAATAAAAAACAGCTCTTTGTATATTTTTTAAGGTTTTTAGTATCTTTGATAAAGTTTGATCTCTAGAAGCTTGTTTAATTTATAACTTAATTAAAAGCTTACCACGAATAGGTGTTTAGTTCGTGTGTACCGAAGATATGTAAAACTTATCCTTTCACGGGTGCATTTCTTATAGCAACTATATGTGTTAGTATAACTAAATATACTAGAGTGGCCGGCCAATGGTTTGTATCTAACGGAAAATATATTGCGATCTAAGCAGTTTGTTCGGAGATTGTAGCGTTTTCTATAATCCATGACAAATTTTGTGAAAATATATTGTAAAGTCAAGGAACATTAATTTGATCGATCAGTTTGTTTGACAGTTATATTTATAGTGGTGGTTTCGAAAAATAGAGAGAAAAAATGTGGCAAAATTTTAGAATATTATTTTAAAAACTGAGGTACTAATGTGTATATTGTATGTACAGTTCGTCTGCCTGGTAAATGGTTAAATCGACTGACTTCATAAGGCTGAACATTTATATACATTTGCACATAGATAGGTAGATTAGAAGGGAATGCACCGCGGCAATAGGTCTATTGTGGCCCCTGATTCTTTCATGTTGTTTCGTTCAATCCTAGAACTTTTAGAATATCTGGGATGCTTGAGGGATTGATGAATTTGATTCATGACTCCTTGAGGCGTCAGCCTTCTTCTAGTCACAGAGTTTTTTCCTATTCTGTGCGTACTACTATGAGTAAAAATAGTAACCCTTAACTCATAATTGAAATTTTTTTAATTTAATCATCAAAATCTAAGTCGTCCCTCTCAAAGTGATCTCCTTTGGTCCCAATACACTTGTGCTAACGTTTTTTCCAATTGTCGAAACAGTTGTTGAAGTCAATTTCCGAAATAGCCTTCAAAGTGCTTAGCGATTCACGTTTAATGTCTTCAATTGATACAATTGACCGCTCCGGGAAGGTCATTTGAGTTCGCTGAATATCCAGAAGTCACCCGGAGCTATATCAGCTGAATACGGTGGTTGCGGCATGATATTGTTGTCGATCCATAACTCCGGGCTCTTTTTAAAACAGTTTTGCGCAAACGAAACGTAACACTCAAATAGTATTACTTGTTAACTGTTATGTCGGTCGGAAGGATTTCAAACTGCACCACACCTTGATAATAGGAAAAACTGTGAACATAAGATTGATATTTGACCTGCTTTAGTGTGCTTTTTTTTGGCTTCGGATCATGTTTGCCACGATATTTGGTCGATTGATCTGTACCTGTGGGGGCTTTTGTTGACGAGTCCGCCCGTTTATTTCGCACGTTTATCTACTATTTCGTTTCCTTCAATACGTTTAAGTTCCGGAACACAAAATAGCTACAGTTTATTCCGTTCGTATATTGCATTTAGTTTCCTGAAACACCTCATGCTATGGGCATTACTGGCGGTTCCAGAATTTATTTTTGGATGGTTCTACGGAAAAAAAATTTCTTCAAACATATTTTTAATATTGATGTTACTTCGTAAGTTCTTCTGAATTTGAAGTAAAATTATTTTTTGCGCGCTGATTTTGTGATAGTAGCGGACTGTATGAATTCGATTCAATTGCTATCAGTGTAACTTGATTATCACTGCAATTTACCGTATGCTCATTAAGGGGTTACAAGGGTTTAGGGGTTTCCAAAAATCTAATTTTTTAATTGTCTACAGCACCTCTAGATTATCTGTCGCAAAATTTCAAGTTGATCCGAGTAATAAGAATACGGTTGGCAAGATTTCTCGAGAACTATTCAACCGATGTTCATGAAATTTTACACAGGTCTAGGCTACAATTCTTAAAAACTTGAACGAAGAATTTTTTTGATTACAAATGTCGCGAAATTTTGCTTGAAATTTTCATTTTTTGAAAATTTGTCTGGCAAAAATTCAAATTTCAGTTTTTTTCCTTCGTCCAAGTTCTAAGTTAAGATTTTAACTGAAACACGTATTTTTTACTTTAGATAATTCAGTAAAGAGTTATTAAGTAGTTACAAGAATCAAGATTTCTTAAAATATAGGCTTTGTTTTCTCTATATTCATTAGTGATTTTCCAACAACGTTGTCATTTTCCAGTATATATTTTTTAATATTTCATTCTCGTACAATAAAAGCCGGAGGGTTTTGCTCTGCAATTCATCTGAGTTTCTCAACAAAATAATATTGTAGCATAAATAATTGTATTTTTAATTTATAAATTTATAAATAATTAAAAAATGCCAACAAATCTCATATTCGATTTCATTCGATCATTTTTGCGCCGGTTCTTCATTTTAATTCTAAGGTGAAACTGTACATTTTTATATAAGTAATTAGTTAAATACTCAATAAGTTTTTGCGACAAAATTAAAACACAAAAATTTAACTACAATATTAACAATGTGAGAAAAATGCAGAAAATATTTGTTTTTAGAATTCGAAAAAAATTTATATTGCGTAAAAGTGAGGTGGTAATTAAAGAAATATTAGTAGTAGTACAAAGAGTAATATTCATATGATTTTTTGTTGTTGTTTTGTATGTATTTATTTACCTTCTACGAAAGGTCGGAATCAAATCAATTTTATTTTATTATTTTTTTGAGTTTGAGTAGTGAGTACGAGTAGTAGTAGTACATAGTAGTAGTAGTAGTAGTAGTAGTAGAGGTAGTAGTAGTGGTTGTAGTAAATAGAGGGGGAGTGGAAAAGAAAAACTTGTTTAGAGTTTGATTTAAATGCTTTGTTCATTGCAAATGTTGTCTTATTTTAATTTTAAGTTTGCTGCTATATAATAATGTTCAAGGCCTTGAGTGGAACTTAAGCGCCTTGATAAGTAAAAATGAGGTTAAACTTTTATAGTAAAATATTATAGTAAAATTGCTTTTTGTGCTGTTGAAATAACTAGGAAAATTATAAAATTATTTGAGAACCAAATAACCTCCAAAATATATATATTCATATTAACAAAATTTCAAATACTTTAAAGCACTTCTTTTTGCTAGGGTAATAAAGGTTGGTTGTTAAGCTTTTTCATTTACTCATAATACTTTTTTATTGGCAGTGGGTTGTTGTTAAAGTGGAAACTTAAAGTTTATTTTTCGTTTATTTAATGCATTTTGAACTGGGTGTGTTGAGCTAAACGGGTTGGTTTCTGCGCTGTTTCATATTAATGTTGCCAGTGGTTCCTGTAAATTTCTTTATGTACTGAGGTTGTGCATTTGTCTGCTGCTTTGTATGTCATTACGTAACACAATTAACTGACACACACTGTTGCGCGAAAAAAGTCCAACTATACACACACACAAAATATACTCATTACACGCGAGTTAACTGTTTATAGCAATGCAGTATCTCTGGTATTATTAAATTATGTTAAACAAGTGAGGAAGGGCTAAGTTCGGGTGCAACCGAACATTTTATACTCTTGCAACTGGCTAGAATCAAAGCGAAATACATTAAGCTGCAAAACGTCAACCAGAGGTTCGGAATCCAAGCAATAAATGCTGACACTGACTATAGACTGACCGTCAGATTCGACAATAAGGTTTGTTAGAAACACGAAAATCAATATACTGTACATTTTGCGGTCCTAAGATAGGCTAAAGGTATTATTAGTACAAGGTTTTATCCCATTATATTAATCCTTAAACGCCTGGCGGTTCCTCCAGGCATCTGATGGTTCCTCAAGGGACCATTTAAGTTTTATTTCATACAATTTAAATTTAAATTTGTAAAATTTTTGTCAACACTTACATCAAATGTAATAACGATGAATATTGTAAATTTTCAGCACTAATTAATTATTATTACTTTCACAATAGTCACTTGAAAATACAAGATTTTCCTTTAAATTATTTTTTCGACGCACTCTTACTCAAGTCAAAACGTAAATGACTGCAAAGCTCACGCAAGTGGAGACTGAGCTAAAAGATAGCAGATATATCAAAGCAACATGTGACTCGGTGTAATATTTAAAAACGCATGTTCCTATATGAAAACAATAATTTGACAAAAAAGTAGTAGTTCCTGGAGGAACCGCCAGGCGTTTAAGGTAGTAGTCTTGTAACTTGGGTTCAAAAAATCGAAAAATATTTTTTTTGTAATTTGAAAGTACGATGTCTTGAGAATATACTAGTGAAAATTTCAGACAGAAATTCGAAATATTTCGGGAGTTATAACGAGTTTCCTAGAGCGCCTCGGAGTCCTCTCTCTTGGAGTTGTTGAACTTTAAACGCGTTTTTCTCAAAACATTGTTTTTCTGGTCGGCCCGGGTACTAACATTATTTCTACTGAACCGATTGCTTCAAATTTTAACAGGCTTTTCTACACACTTATAGTTCTCGTCGGAACTAACGAGAATTTTTTTCACCCCTAACTTTGTATTTTACAACCCTTTCTTTGCTAAAATAAAAGGACTTTTTTTCAAAGTCCGTCATTTTGTTATTTACCCTTGAAATTTAACTTCAGTAGTTCCGATCAGAATGGCATGTATATCACCCGGGCCACCCACGTGCATTTTTTTTTTTGAGGTTCCAACTTCGAGTGACAAAAATGATAGTAATAAAGTAGGGGAATATTACGTCTGGTATTTGGTTGACATCGGTCGAGCAGGCCCTGAGATATATGTGATTTTACCTAAAAAAGTAAATCTGTTAGAGGCCGGTTCCACGCCCACTTTTTCAGAATTTTCAGCCCACACGTGCGCATTGCTACTGCTATCATCTGTGCCAAATTACAGTGGTGCTTATTTGTGACACTTTAGTATTTTTAGTGGCGTTTTGAGGGCGTGGCAGTGGTCCGATTACGCCCATCTACGAACAGGAATGTACATCCCAAGCTTCACCAAGATATCTTAATTTTTACACAAGTTACGGATGGACAGTTGGACGGACGGACAGACAGTCACTCGGATTTCAACTCCTGATCATTTCTATATATACTATTTAACCCTATATCTATCTGACTTAATTTTAGGTGATATGTACAACCGTTAGCTGAACAAGCTCTTATACCTTGTAGAAACATATTGCAAGAGTATAAAAATTGTGTAACTTCACTTTGAGCTTTTAATTGAACTTTGAACTTTTAATAGCGCTAGAAAGCTGGCACTTAAGTTAAAAGCTCAAAGCAGTTAAATTATTTATTGCAGCTCTTTGAAATTTATATTCATACGTAGGGACTTAGAAATCTATTTAGTTTATTTTTGTTGTTGTTTTTTGCTTTTGTATTTTACTTATTACGTTTACATTTAGAAGAAAGTAATAATAAATTAGTAGAAGTACAACGTTTTTGTTAATTGAAAATAAAGTGAAAATGAAAAAGTTAACTCTTAACAGCTGGCAAGGCTGCGCGCCATCACAGCCAGTATGACATACCTGTCCGCCTTCACCTTCAACGCTGACCAAGTCTCGCCATTCCTCGATGGTTTGCGCCAAGTCAATAGTGCAGAGTGGCACCTTCACCTCGCCGATTTGGTCATGCTTGGAGAAACGATCGAAATCGAATATGGCAAATACGAGCGTCTTGTTCATGGCATCGGCATAGGGCAAGCTCTAGCAGTTGACGACGAGGATATAAATTTTTTCATTAACAAATTGTAGAATGGCAAAAATCGGTATATTACCTTAAATGTGAAGGTTTCATTGAAGACCGGGTTCAGTGTTTTGCGATGCACTTTGGTTTCGAACTTCTTCTTCTTGTCGGGTAGCAAATAGACCTTAACGTAAGGATCTGATGTGCCGCCCATATCAAGCGCGGGCAATTCTTCGGCTTGTATAACGGTGACCGCTAAGCTGTTCGAGTTGAAGTCATATTCGAGCTATTAAATGGAAGAGCAAAGCGACATACAGAGAAAAAGGCATATAAAAAGAGTAGAAAAAATAGAGAAAATAAGAAAAATAGAGAGCAAGTGAAGAGTATTGAAGCAGATTCACGCAATCCAACCATTTACGGAGCGGCGACATTAGAGAAAAACATACTTATTAGTTGATTTGTAATTATTTCTTGTATTTGAAAATCAAATAGGATTAGGCGTAATGTGTGTTTTTATTGTTTTTACTTAGTGAATTAGTTTGTGCAGTTGTGACTTGATTAAGATATGCGGTCAATACTAGAATGTGGGATATAAAATTTACTGAAAACAATTTTCCTCAATGTCAACATTTAGAAATTTAATATTCTACCAGTGTTGTTGGAGTGCTGATGACGTAAAGTAAATAGAAACGTTGAGACTACAAAGAAAATCGGTATAATATTGAATTAACAGGGCCGTTAATTACGTAAAGAATGAGGACACATCAAATGGTAATATTGAATTGCGAGGAAATGAGATGCCTTCTGCATGAAATATTTGTCGTTGCCACCAGAGACTAAAGAATTTAGAATGGAAGCAGAGAAGCATAAATCGGTTACAGGACTATATTTCTTAAGCCTTTTTTATTGGGCTGATTCGAAGTCGAGTTGAAAGAAAATTGCCATATTTGGCGAAGAACCTATAGAACACCTTCGTTATAGCGTAAAATTCATTATAAAATCCGAAGATCGAATTGATTTCGCTAAATCTTTTTTCTTTAATTCAGTTCCCATTTTTGTCTATCACTTGTTCAGTAGCCCCTTTGTTGCCAGGACTAAGAGGCCATGATCTTTCCCAAGAAGAACATATTTGTTGGTTAGTTTGGAAACTTTGTTTATTTTTATTTTA